>JAUELD010050460.1:0-24444 GCA_031471615.1 Aglantha digitale | reverse complement strand
ACACCATTAAATGTATACACCATGTAATGTAGACACCATTAAATGTATACACCATGTAATGTAGACACCATTAAATGCATACAACATGTAATGTATACACCATTCAATGTATACATCATGTTATCTAGACACCATTCAATGTAGACACCATGTAATGTAGACACCATTCAATGTATATACCATGTAATGTAGACACCATTCAATGTATACACCATGTAATGTAGACGCCATTAAATGTATACACCATGTAATGTAGACACCATGCAATGTATACATCATGTAATGTAGACGCCATTAAATGTATACACCATGTAATGTAGACGCCATTCAATGTATACATCATGTAATGTAGACACCATGTAATGTAGACGCCATTAAATGTATACACCATGTAATGAAGACACCATTAGATGTATAACACATGTAATGTAGACACTATTCAATGTATATACCATGTAATGTAGACACCATTAAATGTATACACCATGTAATGTAGACGCCATTAAATGTATACACCATGTAATGTAGACACCATGCAATGTATACACCATGTAATGAAGACACCATTAGATGTATAACACATGTAATGTAGACACTATTCAATGTATATACCATGTAATGTAGACGCCATTAAATGTATACTCCATGTAATGAAGACACCATTAGATGTATAACACATGTAATGTAGACACCATTAGATGCAGACTTCATTAAATGTATACACCAGGTAATGTAGACACCATTAGATATTGTGTGTATTAGATGTAGATACCATTTGATGAAGACACCATTTTTACATTTTGTTAAATATTTATTTTTCATCTTTCATTTAGGTTTAAATTTCGGTCCTGTTGTAGCAGGCGTCATTGGTGTTAAAAAGCCTCAATACGATATCTGGGGTGACACGGTCAACGTTGCAAGTAGAATGTACAGTACTGGGAAACCAAACTGTATTCAAGTAAGTAGCTACTGCTATATAGAGGTCTGAACACTGTTTAGTGTCAGCCATTTGCAGAATGCTCTCCTGTCTGGTTGATCTTTATTGTTATTTTCTTAACTGTTATTTTCACTAGCATAATTTTACTGCTGTTTAATTTAAGAGCTACTGCTTTTTCATTTTTTAAAGTAAACGCCATGCCATGCATGCGAACATTTATCGAAAACATATCCTTCAGCTTTAGCATTCTTAAAAAACATGCAAACACGCCCATTTCGGGTTAACGGCTTTGTTTTTCTTAGTAAATATGTTTTGGTAGCATAAACATGTATGATATATTTCAGTGGCTTTGTTGTTTCTATATTTATATATTTCTGTATAAATATATACAGTATATTTTTTATAATCAGGTGACACAGAGCGTGTACAACCTGTTATCCAAGCGCGGTTTCATCTTTGAATGTCGAGGCCTGGTACGAGTTAAAGGCAAAGGGAAAATGATAACTTATTGGTTGAAAGGTAAAGAGGGTGCTTAGAATACGTTCATTGGAAATATTGAATCATCCTGTTGGATATTGCAGATGGTGGTTGGTTACTTCTGGTTGCTATAAGCGGTTACATCTAGTCATGGTAATCTAAAGTCTATCGACCTACCACAGAATGTTGAGTAAATAAGTAAATAAATAAATAAATAAGTATAAATTAAGCATTTCATTCCCCGTTTATTTTTTTTATCGTAATTTGTATTTATATCTGAAACGAATCTGACTATGGCGGTAAAACCACAAGTATCTCGACTCTGAAGTTAAACATCCAACTAGGTGGATTAACAACAACCTTCCCCTTACACATCCTATAAATGTAGTGGCAAACCTTGACTCCAATACATATTATAATACCAAGATGCCTAGGCTAACGAATCTTGTGCATTTGTTGAAATGAACATTGTTTTTTAATTTCACTTGCATAAGAAATCTAAATGTGTATATATCAGATATTTATAATCTATGTATCTGTGACATCAAGTATCATTCTTTCGTGTATCTATAGAAAATAACTTTTTGTTTAAATAAGTGTAGAATACGGTCGTAGGGTTATTTACTGTAAAGCAATGCAATTTAATGTTAAAGTCCATCCACGATGCGATAACCATGCTCTCTAGATTTCCCTACTACCCAAATTTAATGTTTCATGTCAGTCATTATTTATTTTACTTATTAAATTTTTCGACTTTTTTTAACTTTTATTTCGGTTGTGCCGTTTTCGACCTTTTAATTTTCGCGGATTTCGATCTCAGTTGTTATTTTATATAACGATATTTTTTATTTGTAGCATATCTACGTCCATGCAATTTATTAAGAGCTATTAGTTTTTTAATATATATATATATATATATATATATATATATGTATGTAACATATATAACATTTATTTTTAAATAGTTTCTACTAAAACTTTATTTATTTGATGATAAATTATTGTCACAGTATATGCCGATTCCACAGTTTGACTATCAACTTTTCTTTTAAAATAAATGCGATGAACACCTATAATCAGTTTTAGAAACGGCTGTACACCAATGGCGTAATGCTATAGCTTAGTTGTGCACAAATGGCGTAAAGCAATAGCTAAGTTGTGCACCAATGGTGAATGCTATATCTAAGTTGTGCACCTATGGCGTAATGCAATAGCTAAGATGTCCACCTATGGCGTAATGCAATAGCTAAGATGTCCACCAGTGGCGTAATGCAAAAGCTAAGTTGTGCATCAGTACCAATGGCGTAATGCATTAGCTAAATGCATGCAAGTTTGTCAAAAATATAAGATAATATATCTTAAATGGATGCATTTATACCTTTTAAAACTGATTTGAATAATAATTTACAGTGTCATTGTACGTATGCATGATGGGAGTATTTACGGAAGGGTTAATTGGCTTAACACTAATGCATTGCAGGAGAAGTTGTTAAGTTTTAAACGATTGAATTAGTGTATGTTTTTATGTTTTTTTTTAAAAAAAAGGATTTATTCTCCAGGGAAATTATATTTTATTATGTATCGTTATTCATAGCAGATCTTGCGCATGTACTTATTTAATATCATTGTCATATACTTACGCCATATTTATTGTTGTTGTTGTTGTCTTATTTAATTGTATTGTTTGTGCGAATGTTCTTTTATACTCACTTTAGCATATGGTAAACTGCACAAGTTCTCTCCATCTAAATCTTCATTTCGTATCATGTAAAACAAAACACTCAATAACAGAATTCCAAAATGGCGGCAACTGTTTTTAATCAGAGGACTGTTTTTAATCAGAATTACCATTCTGTGAGGGTCAGGGTTATGGTAAGGACTAGTTTGATTTACAGACTAACTTTTTATATACTTTCTTCTTTGAAACATGAGAGAACGTTTAGATGGGAAGAGCTTGTGTAATTGACACTCTGTAAAGATTACACATTTTTTATTTATGATACATGAAAGAGAAAGAGAGAGAAAAGAATTGATATAAACACAAAAGTTTATCAAAAGTATAAATATATAAATACCAAAATTAAATACCAAATATATATTTATCTTTAAAACCACCTGATTCCGTTTGATTTTATATGAAATCGCAATAAAAACAAAAACGATTCTAATATTTAATATTTTTTAGGAAGAACCTTTTTTTTAAGATGTTTTTATAAAAAATAGGACATTTCAAGTATTGAGAAATGAGAGATTTTAAACCTCCAGCTAGAATTTCCCTTGATAAGTTCCTCCCACATATCCGCTCCTTCTACGTATGTTGTTGACGATTTTTATCTGAATACTTTCATTATGCAGCCAATAGCTGTTGTTAGTACAGTAGTTGTTTTTATTTTGAAAATAGAATTTGTGAATAACTAGATGAGAAATACATAAGCAATGAATATTCATTGTGAAACTGTAAAAAGAATAGTAATGTATAGATAAAGGAGATGTTTATATAGAGAAAAACATCTGTCAGGCTGATCTATGTAAGAAATTTGGAGCTTTGCTAAAGTTGGTATAAAATTTATCAAAATATATACCATTTTAATTGCTACCATAGATCGTTTATTATTATACTAATTTACAGAAATTTATGGAAATCTTACATTATATATAGATTTTTTTTCTTCTTCAATTTTGGGGACGATTTTCAGATTGCGTGCGTTTAGAATCATTTTTCCTCGATCATTAATTTGTAGAATGTTCGGGAAACATAGAATTTTTACACGTCTTTTTAGCACTAGCTCGAATATTTTTAAAAAAACCCAGAAAAAAAGAGTCCATTTGTCGGAAAGGATTTCTTTCTACCAATTGAACACAACTAATGCACAACTCAACAGTTTGGCTTAAAATCGACATTGATGTTGCTTCTCCTTTAATCAGGCTGAATGAACAAACAGAAACATTAACTAGTAATTCTTTTTCTAAGTAAGGTTCGTACTCTTTTTTCATTTAATTTAAGTAAGACGAAATAATCATGTATCGTCAATTTTCTATTGTCTCCGTTGCATTACCCAATACTTTTTATATTCTTAGATTTAAATAATACAAAAATGGTTACAAGAGCTGCAGGATTGCTTGTGTACCGCAGACTACATTCAAAGATCGAATACTTGCTTCTGCAAACCTCCTATGGCAAGCACCATTGGACTCCACCTAAAGGGCACGTGGATCCCGGTGAAGATTTATTGACAACTGCGTATCGGGAAACGATGGAAGAAGCTGGGTTGCTTAAAGAACATTTAAAACTACACGAAGACATGATGTTAGAACTCACGTATATGGTTCGAAATAAACAAAAAATAAGCACGTACTGGCCAGCCGAGTTGGTTGATAATCGAGTCGAAGTAGTACTGTCAGATGAACATCAAGATTTTAAATGGCTAGAGTTACACGAAGCGTGTGCGGTATCGAATTTCGCAGACATGCAGGACATGTTAATGAAAATCGATAAGTACCTAAAACGGTAAAACATGTATTAATTTATCGTTTTATAAAAACGTCGTTCTATTTGAGTTGGCAATTGTCATACATACTTTAATACTAAATTTAAACTCGTAAATATTTTTATATTTTAAATGTAAAAACAAAGAATGAATAATTTGTCTAACCTGTTTTTAGAATTAGGTTTTTAACGCCTTATCGCTGACTCTTCCAAATATTTTTATAAGTTAATAAGCGGTGACCATAAATTTTCAGTTTCAAAATGTTCAACTAACAAAATCTCAGTATAGTTAAATCATATGTAAGTTAGCTGTGAAAGTGATATCAAATTCATTCTCAATTGCGGGTAGTTAATAAATCGATGACTAATAATTAGGAATTGCATATTCTAGACGTCTGACCCGCAATATTAGCATGTAAAGGATGAATTTTTTTGCTAGACCTACATTAGTTTCACGTTACTGCGCTCTTCCGCCAACTCCAACCTCAATAAACTATTCTTGTGGAGTAATAACAAATAAAAAGCTTCTTAATTTTAAACAAAACCTAGCCAAAGATAACTTCTCGTTATATATTAATCAATTGGACAATGTGCTGACATATACTGTTCATTACATGTATTCAATTTTATCTTATCAATTTTAGCTGTCATTTTCACCTCGTCGTGACTTTATGCTCTAAAATTTATCTAATAATGTGTAATTTATCTCTAATCGTGATACAGTGCCACAAAGACCTGTTCAAACTTTTGTTACTTGCAATATAATAACATGAAACAACCTATCAATTTATCTGTTTATTGTTTGGTTATCATTAGTTAAAACTAAATCCCAATCCCTGTGGCACCGGACTATCTCATGTGTTTATGTTTGTATATTCATTAAGAAACCATACAGCTTACCATTCCACGTTGTAAAAACACAGTTAAAGATACTGCAAAAGAGTCACCCAAATCGGAAAGTACAATAATCCGCTGCTGATATCAATTTCTTATGGTAAAATTTATATTTTTATGACAAAGCTTACCACTTAACGGAAATCATGTGTTGATTGAGATGTGTTGATTGTCATGTGTTGAAATAGTAATTTTTTTTAGAGAAATTGACTTTCGTATTTGCCAGTTTTCTGAATTGTTTTATTTTGTATTGAAAACCAAGAAATTTAAATTTCAGAGTAGCTTAACGGTATTGTTTCAAAAGTTTAAAATATATTCTCGATTCCTAAAACAATTCGAGGTTGGCTGGTGAACTGTATTTGATACTATATCGCTGAAGCACAAATAGGTGACTTAAAATCTAGAATATCGGACCAAAGATTTTATAATAATCATCTGGACATGTTAAAACCTTTTTATAGGCGAAAGAAATAAACTCATGTTCATTGTTAGGTCTTCTTCCACTCCAATTTCACTAAAAAACATTCTAATTTGTGTATCTTTTTCAAGGTTCCAATCATATTTGCTGGTCTTTCGTCGTTGGTAATGATTTGCTCGTCTTTGGTCCTTGGAAATGATATGCTCGTCTTTGGTCCTTGGAAATGATATGTTGGTCTTTGGTCCTTGGTAATGATTTGTTGGTCTTGGTCCTTGCTAATGATTTGCTCTTCTTTGGTCCTTGGAAATGATATGCAGGTCTTTGGTCCTTGGTATTAAATTGGTTTAATCCTTGGTAATGATTTTTTAATCTTTGTGATACTGATTTGCTGGTCTTTCGTTCTTGGTAATGATTTGCAGATTTTTTTTATTTGGTAATGATTCGTTTATCTTTGGTCCTTGTTAATGATTTGCTAGTTTTTTGGTCCTTGGTAATAATTCGAAGATCTTTGGTCCTAGGTAATGATTTGCTCGACTTTGGTCCTAGGTAATGACTCGTTGATCTTTGGTCCTTGGTAATGATTTGCTGGTTTTTGGTCTTAGGTAATAATTTGTTGGTCTTTGGTCCTCGGGAAAGATTTGCCGGTGTTTGGTCCTTGCTAATGATTTGGTTTTATCCTTTTATTTATTTTCTTCGAATTTTGATTTGGTTAATTAGTAAGGTTAATTAATTAGGTTTCTAGTACTTAGATTCCGTACAAAATAGATCTTTACGGTTCAAAGCTATACATTACTATGATGTTTTATAAGATCTGTATTATATTCTTACTCATTGATAATTATATGGTTTGATAAAAAAAATATTTATTTCTTATCAAGAAACTATAAACCATGAGAAACAAAACATGTTGCGTCGAAACTTCATTTTATACTGCAGTAGTTTCGAAAATACATTGGCGTGGTAAGATTGTCTTAAAATAAGAAAGCCACAATCATTGTTGCGCTATTCAAACTCGATGTTTCTGTATGATTATATAAATATTTATAAGATACCAATTTGTTATTATATATATCATAGAATATCAAGCGAAAGGTAAAAAGAATTCTTGTGAGTATATTACTTTAAATTTAGCGTAAATTGTTTGACCTTTCTCATGTTCTAATTAAGTACGCTTATTTTATAAGAACAGGTAAACTTCGGCACTAACCTCTTTGTTCTTTTTTGTTGTTTTTTTTTGAAAGATTTTAACCCCGCTTAATTATAAAAACCATCTGCACATCTTAATGAGCTCATGTCGCTTATTATCCTAAAGTGACTCGCGTTATTGTAAAATTGTTTTTATTAAGTATTTGGTACGTGTCAAAAGCTAAACAAAGTAAAATGCTCGGAAAGTTTTCTGTCTGAGATATACACTTAAAATTTGTAGAACGCTTTTTGCCCCCTATTTTCATCTGAACATTTTTTTCAACGTGATATGTGTCACATGTGATCACCAAAGATGTCCCTATTAAATGTTTCCTTCGTGCAGACTTTAAACAAAGATACCTTAAAAACTTGTACGGATAATATTTGTTTGTGTGAGTTTTGTGTCAAGTTTGCGGCGTCACGGTGTAAAACAGTCGGGCGTATTTTTAGGGCGATATGGACGTCATATTCAAATGGAATGACACACGTAAAAATAAAAATGCCGAAGAAGAAACAGTTTTACATGTTGACTTAATCTTAACGAAATCATCTGGTATCGAACAGAATACGCCCACAGATGTCCCTCCACCTGCCAACCTTACTATAGACACACTTTCCATGATAGAATTCAACCTATGTACTTACGAATTAACTGTTAAGTTAGACCCTGCAACCTACTATTTCATATTCAAGGTTTATTTGAAAAATGGTACGGAATATGTTAACACTTCTAATGAATACAAGCAACTTGAATTAGGTAATGGAAGCAATGTAAATGTTTTAAAAGTTGGTAACGAAATAGATCAAGAATACAAGCAACTTAAATTAGGTAATGGAGACACTGCAAATGTTTTGAAAGTTGGTAACGAAATAGATCAAGAATACAAGCAACTTAAATTAGGTAATGAAGACACTGCAAATGTTTTGAAAGTTGGTAACGAAGTAGATAAAGAATACAAGCAACTTGAATTAGATAATACTTTGGAAGTTGAAAACGAAGTTGAGCAGCCAATCAGGAAAAGTGTTAACACATACGAAAAACCACGTAAGTGTATTTGCTAAGTCGGGCACTGACTTGCGGGAAGTCTGACTATCGACACTGGGGGAAGGGGGTATTTTTTTTGCAGATTTGATAAGTTGTTCATAGTTATCAAAAAAAGTGTTGCTTTTTACAAATTTGAAAACCGATCAACCATTATGGATTCATCTACATCACAACACGTGTCCTTCATTCCATTCAGTTTTGTTGCTTGGCAACTTTTCTGTAGGCTATCTTTAAATCTTTAGTTATCAAAACATCTTGACATTTACTTCTTCAAAGATCAAAGTTAAGATCATTTAATTCACACACTGATAAAGATCATGGAAACGTTTTCCGTATTTAACGAAAATATCTACCTAATATGCACAACAAAGTTTTCACCAAAAACCAAATTTTGGTCAAAATTTAATCCAAAATTAAATGTTTTGAAACCGCTCTAAAATTTCTTCATTAATTTTTTTATAAAATGTCACAGAGCTGCAAATATTTAAGTTCTGTAATTTCCTTGTTAATACGTCGCAAATTCTACAAAAAATGTATGTATGTATGCAAATAGCATCCCTAAATTATTATAGTGATGTTTTGATGCTTTATAGTTTAAAAGTAATAAAAGCATCTTAAATTGATTATAAGATATTTACGATGTCCCGTAGCAAGTTTTTTATAGACAGCTATTAAACATTAATGGTTGTAAAGGAAAATAATTTTTACTTAGCACCTCTTTTTATAAATGTATAGCTATTCATTGAATACTGACTTGTTCTATTCAGCAAGAGAAACCGAAAGTGAAACTCATGTTGTCGACGATTCGAATTTTAAAGCAAAAAGTTCTAGTTGGTGTTGCGCGTTCCGTAGGTAAACAGACATTCACAACAGGTAGCTTAAAATGAAAACCGCAACGAAAGCAACAGCAAGATTTTTATTCATATTATCCCGAAATGAAGTTTTGTTTAAAGAAGAAAATAGCATCATATTTTCAGAAAAGCAACACTGCGTTTTATCTACGTTTTATCTGCGTTTTATCTACGTTTTATCTGCCTCTGACATTGAATTATTTACGTTTTACAACCGAGCATGAAGTATGGTAGTTTCAGAATTTTGGGTGTTAATGTACAAAATATTTATAAATGATAATTATTTATATCGTTTTGCTGTCAATTTCATTGTGGTTTTCGTTGTAATTGTCGTTGAAGGAGCGTCAACTCCCTACAAACCAAGGTAAAAACCTGGTGGCAAATCTAAGGATAAATATTTTTCTACGAAAATTGTTGATATTTCTTACACGATTATTTGTTTATATAGACCTTTTCATTAATATCTGCGAAGGATACAAAAACTGTTTGTAAACGAGGCGAAGCTTGTAGAATGACGTTTTGAGTAATCAATTGTAATAAAAAATGAATAAAGTTCCATTAAACTTTATTACCCATAAAAAGTGATGCTTGCAAGCTTTGCCTCGTTTTGAAACGGTATAAATAATTAATGAAATGTATGGAAATGTATTTTTAGTCTTTTTTATAATTGTTTTAAAGTGTTCTTGGTTTTTTTCGACCTCGGAATACTGGACAACTATACAAGACACAGAAGGTTTAATCGCCGATTATCTTTGTAATTAAACATGTATATATATATAGTTATTGAGCTTTTCACAACTCGTACCGACCAAACATACCGACGAATAAACCCAACTCTGATCAACGGCTAACATAATGAGTAGTACAGTCATGGCTTAGAAAACGACTAAAGAGTTACATAAGTAAACATTTAATTGAGTAAGGGTCGAGCTATTGTTCTCGGTGGTAAAATGTATTGCTAATTACCTTATTTTTCTCCTTTGGAGTAAAAAAAATTCCATAGAATGGATTATTTCTACATAAAGCCATTCTCTGAAACAATTGAACCTGCATAAATTAAATTATAATTATATTCTTAAAATGTAAAGTGGAATTACGCTAATGTAATCTTTTCGCCATGTGAGAAAATATAAAATTACGAGAAGTCGTTAATTTTCAACCCATAAGAAATAAAATTTGACACTCATTTTAGTTCGAGTTACTAAGCCATGTACTGTCTATTTACTCAACAGCAAATATTTTCCGTAAAAAAATATGGGTCCGTCAAATGAAATATTCTCACTCGGAAAGATGTCTGTGTGGTTTTATTCAAATTGACTAAAGTAAAAGAAAATAAAGGCTGTGTTAAAAAAACTATATAGCTCCGTCGTATATATATATATGTATATATTTATAAATAAATAAATAAATCATCTCTATTTCTAAACGCTATATATTTATATAGTTCCAGTAGGAGAAAGGATCAGGGTGTGGTATTTAGAGGGGAGCTTTTTTGTACTTTAGTTTATACTTTGAATTTATTTTAGTATAATACTGATAATAATACTGGGGAAATAATTAATTCAATGAAAGTGGATCAGAGGAAAGGAACTCCTTTTGTTTGTTTCATTGTTTGTTTAAGCTTTGCTTTAAAAAAAATAAGGATAATCAATTTGTAATTTATACCCTTTTGTAATGTATTTATAATTAAAAAAATACTAGAAAGATTCAAGAAAACAATTCAACAAATCCCTTACAACCTGTTCCTTCCTTCTACATGGACCTTATTGATTCATGAACTAACCATTGAAGGTACTAGAACAAGGTAAAAGCCTCATTTAGCCGCATTTTGGTCGTATTCACTTGGGTAATCTTGGTTCACATCCGGAATCTTGACCAACTGCTTTTCAATCTTTTGAACTGCTTTTTCCAGTTTCACTTGCGTTCCTTTCAGAGTAGCTTGACTCGCTATTAAATGAGCCAGTATATTATTGATGTCACCTTTCTCTATAGACAGTTTGACTTCAGTTTTCGAGCTGGGTGTTTTATCGGTGACAGGATTCGAGGTTTCAGCATCACTTATAACAGTGTGTGCATGAGAAACATCAGACTTCATATGAAGTATTTGTGAAATATCTACGAGGAAAAAAAATTATTTTAAAAACAAATTTTAGAGTAAATTCAAAAACTAATTTTGAACTGATTCGGGTTTTGATAGCTACACAAAGAGGCTGCTCCCAAATATGCTTTGGTAAGCTCATTTTTATACTTTTGAATGTAACTCCACAATGCTTCCAAGATTTTTACTTATAAGCGAGAGAAAGCAATCACAATAAGCTGTTTTGAAGGTGTTTTGAATTCAATTTGTAAACATTAGATTCTGAGTTCGGCAAATGTTACATTGTCCAATTCTTCATGATGATTTTCTTTAGTGTGATAAAAACTGATCCTTACCTTAACACTCACAGCACATGCTTTTCATTCATTTTATGTTAAAAAGGCATTTTTAAAATAAAAACGATTATTATGTTTTTTGATAGCTATTCTAATTTCCCATAAGTTTTGATGCTTACAAAAATTGTATTCATACAAAAGTAAGTGTGTGTTTTATATGGTACTGAAAACTTTTGATTCTATAAACAATTTTCAAAGCTTTTAAAACTGAAACAAAAATGTTTACATATGTTACCTCCTATGTTAATGTGGAAGGAAAGCAAACACTAGCAGTCACGCGACAAGGACCTACATTAGAAATAAAATTTCTTAGCGTGTGGTAGCCTACTCGGTTCGAATTTCGAATGCAGGTCCTTTTAGTGTGTAAATATAAATATTTTGGAAAAAGCTAATAAAGTGGTGGTAGATAATGAGACTAGGAACAAGGCTGCTTGATTGCATGGCTAAAATCAATACTTTAAACCCCTAAGATAAATATTTCGTATTTCCTACCTTTGTCTTCATTGAATTCATTTCTGCTGTCTTGATCATTTTCCTCACTTCTCGTTTTTAACTCCTCTATCTTCTCAACTGAATCTTCGTCATCAACATTCCCTTCATCATCGCTCACCATGTCAAAATGAAAGTTGTCTCCATTATTCGCGATGATGTCTTGAAGATTTTTTAAAATAGCTATAAAAGTAAGTATTATAACATCAATAATAATAAAAGTAAAAAAGTGGCTCAATGGGTAGCGCTTCAATCGATTTTCATAGTCACTGACTTCTGGGAAGCCTTGTAAAAAACTCACTCGTCAACGCAACATAGCTACACACAGCTGCTTCACCGTGCAATCTCAGTACCGCTAATGCAAATTCTTGTTAAAACAAAATAACAAGGCTGCGACTTCTGTATTGTTTTTATACATCATGCCTTCTTTTTCAATAAATCTTAGATTACCTAAAGCATAACTCCTATTCTTTTAATCGTGGTCGATTCAAAGTTCACATTTTTGTTAAGTTTTTATTCGCATAGACTACAGCGAATATTTACGAGTTAATGCGTAAACGTAAACATTTTAGTTTTTATCATATAGCTCACTTTTTCACAATGTCATTTACATCTCAATGTCATTTGTATATAGTGGGTAAACGTATATTTGCCCCAACAAAGTTAAGCCTGTTTATGGGATTGCAGGAACCTTATTGCAAGGCCTTTCATTACAACCACCATCTATCAATTCCCATTATTAGACAGTGCCCATATCATGCCTACCATTATGCAAGTTTAACAGTTTATAGTCTGTAGATATTAATTTAAGACTTACCATCTTTTGAGATTGGGGCTTCCTTGATAAAACGAGGCTTCCCTGAAACTGTGTGAAAAATTTAATTATAAAAAATATTCTACAATCGTAATACACCTAATACTTTGACAATACTTACGAAAGTTAGGATAAATCAGACCAAAAAATTCCAAGATACACATAAATACACATTGGATACACAATCCATTAATCAAACTTTGAATCACATATACCCATGGTGGCACACCTTTAAACACTTATCAAGTGCTATAGCGCTAAAAAAATTTATGGTGCGACACTGTAGATTAAAATTATCTGTAGTTAGTTTCAGCAAGACATTTTCAGCTTTCGTTCTTCAAAACTTATTCAAGACGGTGCACCAAAAGATTAATTCTGGCCAACTGCTAAAACTTAAATTTATTTTAAAAGGTTAAATATAGCTTTTACTAAAGCCGTGGCTGTCGAGTTCCGTAAAAACGATCATGAGATTTACAGTGTCATTAGTTTTTAAGACATGAATAATTAACGCTCCAGCTGATCTATATTTTATAATTTTTAATTTCTATAACAATGATAACAGACCATTTCCCTTTTACTTACGGAAAGATTCAAAAATAAAGAAAACAGACAAGTCGAAAGTCGAAATCCCTCTTCTTGATATGTAATAAAAAGGATATAAAATATCCAATATATATGACGTATCATTAGACTTATGATGTATCAAGTCCTTGGCTAATCGCTAAACTCTGAGAGTTATAGAAATGATTTAGTTGCGATAGTTGTATCCAGGTTTGGTTAAATATATTCAAATTCAAAATCAACTCGCAACAATTTAGCCACAAACTCTACGTACTGACACACACACACAGTCTCTACTTACTGACAGACACACGGTCTTTACGTACTGACAGACACACGATATCTACGTACTGACAGACACACGGTCTCACGTACTCACAAACACACAGACGCGCGGGAGGTTTTATTTTTTAGTCTCACACGGTGGTTTCGTGTGTCTGTGTTTTGCGTTGAGTGCGTATGTTTGAGAGTAAGTAGAAAAAACATTCTGATTATGCAGCAAATCAAGGATTTGAATCTTTTATGGCACAAAATGGTTATCGCGTCCAACTGCCACAGTAAAGTTCGCGGTTCTCCGACAGTCTAGTGAGCGGTATATAAAAGCTCAAATGTAAACACCACCGTACCACAAATGTGAGTATTTAAACTCACCAGAAACTTGGACCAATGGATTTCCTATTGATTAGTCACTGACTTCTGGAAAGCCTTATAATAATTCACTCGTTTTAAAGAAGTGTATTTGGTTATCAAAAGTTTTTTAACGATAAATACTTCCGTATTATGCATTTTAAATCCTTTTTAGTTTCCAGATTGAAGAAATCCATAAAAAACTTTTGAAACAAAGTTTAAAAAATTACCTATGTAAACTGCAACAGTCCATATGATAAAGTTTTTTAGAAGATGCATATTAGAGACGTGTCACTGCTCCAAACATAAACCACTTGTATCTATGTATGTTAAAGTGTGAACAAGAAAATTTATTTATAATTCCTCCATCGTTAAGTATTTTTAAGAAACAGTTGTACTGGATGTTAGGTTTGCAGCGGAATAAACCAAACGGAGGAGATAGTAATAACAACGACATTTCTTACTTTATTCCCAAGAGATTTTTTTATTCTCATGAATATACATAAACACAAGCAGCCAACCGTAAAGAAGTTCCAACAATTATGTAAATAATTTTCACTCTCCAACACTCTCCACTCTCTTTTTGTTATTTTAAGATTAGGATTTTGTAACTAGGGTGTTGTGTCCCTTTTTGAAATACAGAGCTAGAACAAGTTTATAAGAACAAAAACCTTTTTTCTTCTTTATAATTCTTAAATATCTTGGTAATACTTTTGACTATTTTTCTTATATTGAACTAATTTCCTATTACACCACAAGTTCTTTTATTGACTCGTCTCCAGTTAACATTTATAGGCATTTAATACTTCAAGCATTGTTTTAGGGTACTTATTTAATGCCTACAAACAAAAATTTTCAAGTTTTTTATATCGAACTTGAATCTTAGTTATCTTTTTTGTTGCTGTGTTGCGAGAACTGCCTGTTAGAGATTCGGGACGAGGTTGGTAATTCACGTGGTTACCCTGTGATTCATAACAAAAGACTGTAAGTTTAAACTCTCCAATTGTCCAAAACAATAGTTCAAACTCTTTGTTGTTATCGAGACTATATTTAGTTTAGTTAGTTCTGGCAGGTAATTTTGCATCATGAACAGCACTTTGATTTTGATTTTTATTGTTTAGGTAAAAAAAATTTGTTAACATTGGTCCAGATTGAGTTTAAAGGTGAATCTGCCTGTAAAAAGTCTTTTTCCTTGTTCATTTAAGTATTTCTGAATCATTATTTTTAAAAAATGAAATTCATTTAATAATGAATTATTAAAATTAATAAATGACTTAGATAATTGTAAATTGTTGAAATCTTTCAGTTTTCCAACAAAAACATTAAAACATAATGCTCATATTCCCTATGACCTGATAGTTAATGACCTGTTGATATTTCCTCCAATCATCATGGTGTCTTTCCAAACCTATTAAAAATAGCTCAAGTTTTTCCTCTGTTTAAAAAAGGGATGTATGCTTCAGTGCAGTAATTATCGTCCAATTTCTCTTTTGCCTGTTTATAATTGTCAACTTAGAATCAAAGAATCTAAGAATTTTTAGAGAAACATCTGTTGATATTTAACAGACAATTCGGTTTCCGTGTAAATCGTGCAGTTATTATTTTAATAGAAACTATAAGATTTGAAATTGATAAAGGAAATGTAGCTTGTGTACTTTTCATTCATTAAATAAAACAATTAATAGCATGGATAAGAGACAATCAACTTTCAATCAATAAACCTAAATCTGAACTTTTATTTTTTACAATGCTCTGTTGCGCTTATGTAAAAATTCGAGAGAAAAACTTTGCATTGAAACTAACAAGTAAATTATTGGGTAAGTTTATATCGATGAGCATCTTTCATGGAATGAACACATCTCGATAGGAATTCTTCTTTACCCAAATTACGGCATTTAACTTCTGTTGAAACTTGCGTCTTTGTACATATGCTTCATTAAATTCACATTTAAAAAAAAAAATTGGCATGGCAGTTTTATTACAAGAATTTTATAGAAGGGTTATTTATGTTAAATTATGCCACTTCTCCAGTACTTTATTTGCCTAAATTCATTAAAGTCAAGGATGTATTTAGTAATTGTGTTTTGTAATTTTTTCTCCGGTAATGCCGAAATTACGGAAACATGAAAACGTTAAGAATACCATCTGTAAAAATAATTTTTGGATTATAATCACTCAGGATCGCTCGAGTCTCAGAAGTAATATATCAATTCTCTTTCTGAGATAAATACAAAAAAACTGCACTAGTCTTGATTCATATAACAATTCTACTTTTGTACCTTTCCTTAAAGTTTAGAGTTGTTGAGACTTATAGTAATGGTCCTTTGGATCATTTTGTATTTTGATGCCTCCTATGAAATAACGGTTGTACTTGATTTCTTCGTGTATGTATATGTTTTTATCTCGAGTTTAGATATTATATATCGGTATTTACACACAAAAACATTTCTATCAGTACTTGCAAAATCTAGTAATTTTACCAAGTTTCGACAAAAACGCGAATACAAACTTTTTCAATACAAGTCTGATTTCTTACCGGTGCAATATGTCTAGACCCAGTTTATTCAATATTTTCATCATTTATTTTCTTAAATCCTGACCAATCCTACTAACAGAAGAATGTTTAAAACAAAACCGAGATAAATTTGTAAACTCTATTCTTGACGAAATTATATTCTTAGAAAATAAAGTTTAAAGAGAGAAAAATATACGTTTACACGATCTTGCTTAGCGGGGTGTTCCACTTAACGGGGTGTTTCACTAAGTGAGATTTCGGGTTATTGGCAATTTTCTACTTACATGGGAAACATTTTTAGCCCAGTAAGCGGGCTCTCCTTTCATGCCATAACAAGAATAATAAGGAACAAAAAATATTGAAATAAATAATGGAAAAATATTTTTATTTAAATTGGACTTCCTCGTTTTGTTTTCTTTTTTTTAATTTTGTTTTTCCCCAGCAAATTTAATTTTTTTCCTGCCAATGTTTATATATTTCGTAATTTTGAAGCGAACAGAATAATTCATATAAACCCGTTTACTCCGCTAAACGCAATCATAAAGAAACTCCTCAATGAACAACAAATAACCCCCCCCCCCCCCTATTTTTATAGTGAACTATAATAACTAGGCCTTTGAATGTGACCTTTTATGACTTTCATGACACATTTTTTTTTTGATGAAGTTATCATACGTCAACAAATTAACAAAAATTGGTGAAATCAACACTTATTTTAAATTAAAGTCCAAGGACACTTATATACTGTTACAAAACTTTAGATCAGAAAAGGTCGGATATTCTAAAATTTAGATAGGTTTATGTGAATTTGGTTCAAAATATTTACTTAAATTTACCCAAATCTTTTGGAAAATAAAAATTTAATTTAAACTCTTAGACCCCAAAAAATGTCAGCAATGTCTATTTTTAGCATTTCTGTCAAAAAACAAAAAAGATAATTCTACTATTATCCTGATGAAAAGGTTTTCGGAATTATTTATAAATTAGAAATTGTTAATGTTTGGAATACTACAAGTCTGTAAAACAAATTGTCTATTAAACAAAAGCAACAAAAAATCAAAAAAAAATCAATTACCCCAGTTCAACAAAGTGCTGCAACTACTGAATCAACAAAAATATATATAGATATAGATACTCAAACATTAAAAAGGTTAGGTAAAGTTTAAATCAGTTATGGTTGCACTTGTATCCATGTTATGGTACACGACAACATTTGCAGTCGAAGGTGTGAATATCTCGACTGATATCTCGTTCTTTAAAACTTCGACCGTTAATTTTTTGGGAATTGCATTTTTAGTTATTTTGATATTATTATTTAGATTAAATTTGTTTTTAGCATTTACAGGTTATCACAGCATTGGGTTGGTAGGTGTTTTGCTTATTATCGTAGCGTTTCTTGCTTTCGCTAGATGGTATATCAATGTGTTGGGACATTGTAATGGATGCTCAAAAGAAACTCAAAATCTACGAAATAATTTATTGTCATTTGAAAAAGGTAGCTAAGAAAATCTTCTTATTAGTTTATAGCTAGTACGGAGTGACTCAATGGGTTCGGCTCCTCCGATTGTTTGAGGTTGTCTGGTGTGTTTTTGGTATATGAAGTGTATTTGTAAATACCACCGTAGCACAAATGAGAGCATTAAATACACCAGAACCATGAGCCAAGGACTTCCCCTCGTATAGTCACTGACTTCTGAGAAGCCTTGTAAAAAACAAACTCATTCAAGTACTGACACCGTATATATATACGGAAATTTTTCACAGTTTACGGAAAATATAAAACAAACAACCATGTGTTTTATTTTAGGATTGGACATTCATCGTTCAAAAGTCAGCCGATCACGATCGTGTGAAGATTTAATCAACGATCAAACGAAAAAAACGAAGACAATTGCAGATGTTATTGTTGTTCTACAACCAAAGGGAATTTTTTTGGATGAGTTTGGTATAAAGATAAATATGTAGATATCTTTGATTTTGACTTGGTTAGTGAGATAACAACTCTTTCGTTGATTATGGATAGCAGCTCTTTGAATGAGGTGGTATGTAATGACGATCAAAACAACTTCAAAGTCAACGGAACAAATGAAGTGTTTATAAAACCCAAAAAAAAAGATTCTTCTTCAAAAGATAGAGGACGGTTTTCAAAAAAAATGATTTTTTGAATGACTGGAATGACTGGTTGACTTTTTCACATTCTGGAGAATTTTTATCCCTAGACTTTTAATAGAAAATAAACATATTCAAAAAATCCTCTTGATATTTTAGTTTTGGGTTTTCTGTGAGTGTTATTGATTGATTGACTTGAATAGAAGATAAAGTGGCTGATTTTAATGTTTTGAAAAAAGTGTTTAAATGTCTTTATAGCGTGCACAGGTCGCTACAACGTATAGTTTGTTGGCGTTTTGTTCTTTATTGCAGCATTGTGCTTTTGCTAGATAGTATATCAATGTGTTGGTAGACTGTAATGACTTCTCAAGAGAAAACACGAAATAATTCACTGTTGATTGAAAAATATAAGCAATTCTATTTATTTTTATTAAATATATATATATATATATATGCAACTATTAATCATTATAAAAATTAATTTTCTTACCGTTACTAAAGCTTGAGTTATTACCTGATGGTTAGCTTGTTCTAATATAAAAAAAAACGTATCAAGTAGTAACCAAGAAAATTTATTAAAAAAGATTTCTAAAAAACTTTGGTTAAATTTACCCAGTGAGCGGTGAGCGTTAAATCGTTAAAACAGACCAAAGTATACAAATTTGAAAGTTAATGGAACAAAGATCCGAAATAACTAAGAGTATGTTATTCATAACGACATGAAATAAAAGGTACCTTAAAATGCGTGTAAGCTTAGTTATTGCCCAAATAAACATTTATTTTTTCCTTTTATGGAATAATTCTCAAATAACCTATTCACAAAGTATTCACATAGGTTTGATAGGGATTTTTAAAGCTAGGTATTAACTGCTGTTGTAGAATTTATTTACCTTTGAAATTCACATTAGCTATTTCGATAAGCCTTGGTACAAAAGAAATTATTACATTCTATTCCGTCTTATTGTATTTTTTTTCTGGAAAAGGTATTTTGTAAGTCTTCAAATGAACATACCGCCAAAGAATCTGCAACTCTCTTTATACTCCTATCGTTAAGGAGGAAAGTGTTAATAATTATTTCTCATCAAGTTTTTAGCGTCATTTAATCTTAATTCTCCAATTATGAATAATTCATCTTGTCCAGCCAACTAATTCGCTTAAAAACGACAAAGTTAACAAACTGAGGAATAATTTTTTTTTTTTAAAAGACATCAATTAGAGGAGACATTATATAAGTAATTTACCTAAGCGACCTTTAAGCAATCTACCTTTCCTACTTTTCTGACTTCACCCTTAAGCTTGAGATGATAGCTTTATACCGATAGAACTTCCAATAAAAGCCCTCCAAAATATTTAACCTATGACAGTAAGAACAGAAGAGGGTCTTAAATATATTTATTTATACTGGAACAAGGATAAAGACATCGGTATAATATTTTATACGAGTGTAGATTTTATAAATCTAGTGACATAAATATAAACCATTAGTGGATTTAAAAGCTAGTATTCAAAGACAAGTTTTCTTCTTTGTAATCCCATGTCGTGACGGAACAAGTTTTGTCGCAAAAAACCAACCATAATATGGCCTGCAAACTAAAAACGGCAAAAGATTATTCCGACTTTAATGGGATTTTATTTATGGGATTATTATGGGAATCGGAAAAATCGGAAAATTTATTGGAATATATTTGTCGATGCAACAGATGATCATGTATTCCAAATTCAAATCGATATGCCATTATCTCTTATGACTAAAGAGTCTCCCGCTGCGAATCAATTTGTGATTTTTTACCGACAATCGACTTTTTTCCTACTGGGTTTGTCCAAACTTATGAAAAGACCGCTAGTAGAAATTCTACCGGTAGATTTGAGGAGCTATTATAAAGCGAAACAGATTTCCTTAATAGATGTTTCAAAGAAGTATTAGACTTATTAAGTATTGACGTAAATCTATAAGAAAATTGTGGCAACAGATAATTATAAAACACGAAACTTTAATTGGAAAATTAAAAAGCAGTGCCGGCGGATGAGAGTTTTTTTTAAAAAATGTACATATATATATACATATATAATCAAGCAATTATTGCTTTGTACTAAACACGAGAAAAGTCTAATTAAAATGCATTAACTGGAACGAAACGAAACTGAGTCCGAAACCTTAAAAGATTATTGTAATGTCATTAAGATAAAACATAAGCCATGCATAGGCCTAGAATCATTTTGAATCATTAATCAAAATATAATAAATTCTATCAACTATACTATTTAAGGATAATGATAAAACATTTTACTCAAAAACCGATGTTTTTTAGAAATGCATTTGAACGCATTAGAATTTAAAAAAGAAAAAAAGTTGAAAATATGAGTCTACTTGGCATTGTCTTAAGTTTTTCAGTTGACTTTTTTAATTTTTAAAGGATATAAGGATTTTTTTTATAGCGGCAGCAAAAATATTTAAATCGAGAAAAAGTATTTATATTATGATATAGCAAAATGAAAAGTCTATATCACTCTATTTTTACTTTTTTCTAACTATGCTTCGTTTAAACTGATAAACAGTTTGATTCTGAAGATTGAACGGTGTGGTTTCTTTTTGTTTTTTTAAATAATTCGCCATCGCAAAAAGAAAAAGAATAGAGACAGATAATCTATTTTTATTTCTTTATTTTTTGTTTTAAGTCTCTACGACCAAGGGTGACTTTAAGCGGGAATTTCATCAGTTAGAGCGATTTTTAATCGTGTCGAAATTTTTTTACTTCAATCCAAAGTTCTATTGTTGAAAGAATTTCTTATGTAAATACATTAAACTAAATTGAAAGAATTATTGAATTTGAAGAAATTCCATCGTTTTATTTTCAATCTAGATAAAAACGTTTTGTATTGACATAGAGTTTTATTGACATAACTATAGTTTATTAAATTCTTCTGAAAAGTATCTGCTATGTAAATTTTTCTTTTCTAATAAATTAAAAATAGTTGAAATTACAAAGCAAGAAAATAAAAAGGCAAGTGTTTCTTGTTTGAGGTCATAAGAGACCAAATTGTTAGTAAAAAGTATAGATCATTATATTTTTTTGGAAAGCACTTTTCTTGCTCTATGATTCTATAAAAAATTAAAGAGACTGTTTTTCATATTTTCCCTGTCTGTATCCTTAATACTTAACTGAAAATCAAACTAGAAAAACTTAACTTAACTTAAAAAAAATACTTTCAATATTCATCTGTCAACTACCATTTAATACTTATCTGAAAATCAATAAAACGTTAAGTAAAAGCCTAATTATTTTAAAAAAAAAGGATAGAAGAGCATAGCTGCTAGATATTAAAAGAACAAGAATACAAAGTTTACTTCAGCTAAAAACAGAATCCATTTGTCTGTTTATCCCTGACAAAATTACGACAAAAGTAGTAAAACAAACAATAGTTTTTCATCAGACAACCACCTTTTTTAACCTGCTTAAGGTTTCTCTTTAGAAGTACATTTAACTGTATTAGCAAAAAATGGTATAGCTCGTATAATGAAATATTCTGAGTCATAACCAAATAGAGTAAAACAGTAACTGGGGTTGCATTTTCCATAAGAAAATTAAGCTAAAAAATCCACTAAAAAATCCACATGATCTTCACGAATCATATTGCTGGAAAAATGTTTGGTATCCAAAGATAAATGATGTATATATATATATTACACCGTGATCTCACAAAATAGTAACATCTTTCAACTCAAAAGATTCCAAAATTACAACAGAAACGTAAAATTTATAGAATCGCAAGAAAATTCTCCTTCTTGTCAAACATTATTCATTTTTAAAGCTCATTTTGTCAAAGTATTCTGTTTTCCGTTTTTTTCGTTTTTCCTTCCCACAACAAGATTCCTTGAACTAAGGTCTTATCAAGGCCAGAGTTTGTTTACCTTTTAACGTTCGATTTATAATAAGAACATTTGGTATTTTAAAAACTTAACTAGTCTAAGATACATCAAAATAGTCACATGATTTAAAATGAGTTGATACAATCATCAATGAGATATTTGTACAAACATGGTCAAGACTAATATGGTTTAATACCTACATGGTATAATACCAATGTGGATTTATACCTACATGGTATAATACCAATATGGTTCAATACCTACATGGTATAATATCAATATGGTTTAATACCTACATGGTATAATACCAATATGGTTTCAGTTAACATTCTATATCTAAAAGTAATTATTTAGTTATATGAAATCAATTGAACAAAACCTTATTTAAACTTCGAAAACTAAACTAATCTAGACAGAAGTTGTTGTTATAAAATGTTGACGATACACGCCCAAAGTATTGTTTACATTATTATAAAATGTTGACGATACACGCCCAAAGTATTGTTTACATTATTATAAAATGTTGACGATACACGCCCAAAGTATTGTTTACATTATAAAATGAGCTATAGAAAATTTATTTAACAAATATAAATAGCTACATCTAAAGGACTAAAGTTGATTTATCTTGCTCTGTTACATTAGCTATCAACCAATGCTGTTCTAATAAATTAATCTCCAAAATCAAAATTCATAATTGAACCAACTGAACCCACCACATCTCCCCCCCCCCCCCAACCCCCCTGGAATAAAGTCACTGTCTAGTTACATTATGATTTTAAATTTTAAACTAAAACATCCTAATACTATCAAGATTAAAAACTAGCAAACCAACATGTACATATATAAATATATTGCAGGCTATATTGTTCGAGTTGCATAGCTAAATCATTAGTTAGTATGTAAACATGAAGTCTTTTCTCATACGTTACCAAATTTTACTGATTTATTATTGGATTATCTACTTACTTAGAATTAATTATTTAAATTATTAAGTTTTAAGGGATTTTTGATTTTTTTTTTCTGATAAAATAAAATCTTTTAATTGTGATTTAAATATTGACTTTAATTAACTTTCTGATCGAAGTAACTTTTTATCAAGTTACTTTATCAATATAATAATTTATAATAAATATTGTAAATCTTATTAACAAAAATTAGTTTTTAAAATTATTTTATTCAAAAGATATATTAAAAATTAGCTTATTATTTTCTCTTATCTATATTAACAATCAAGAAAACCTTTACTGATAACATATTTTATATATTTCGTATTCAAGACATCCCGATATAGGACAATGGGACAGGATGGGTGTTTCTCATAGAATAAAAACGGCTTATATTTCTTTGATCTTTTAAGACATTCTACTGATGCTAGCAACTAATACTTATGATAGTTGTCATTAGCAACTAATCAGGCTGCACCTTGATAAGAAAAGATTATTTTTATTACATTTAGCCTCGACTGCATTTTGATATAGCCTTTTCTATTCTCTTTAGCCTAGTTTCGGTCAATCTTTACTAAAAAAATTAAATCGTTTGAAAGATGCCTGCAAAAAAAAAGTTGTCTTCCGTGGTTTTTAATTAACATGTCATTTTAGCAGTTTTAAAGACAAAAGGACTATACTTAGTCTACATACTTCTAAGAAAAGTAAATGAAAAACATAAGAAAACTGATATAGCTAAATGTTAGTAGGAATCGAAAACTTTTATTTGAAATATCATCGAACAGAA
>JAUELD010050350.1:7963-24276 GCA_031471615.1 Aglantha digitale | reverse complement strand
CTATAGTTAAGAATGCAATGAGATTAAGAAGTTGTTTTAACTTGGGGTAACTTAATGCTTGTGTTTCGCTCAACAAATTATACAACAAAAGAACTGTTAGCGTTAGGTTTAATATACGAGCTTTTTTTCGGATATTGTAAGGGGTGGTGTTGAGGATGGTTAAGATATTTAGAGAAGTACCAGACTCGGTTTGTTTATTAAATAATTCCATAAGATAATATAACTATAAACATTTACAGAAACGTGTTTCTCCTTATTAGGGTTTATTAGTATGACTATAGTTCTAGTGAATCACATGGTGCGGTAATACATGATCGCCATATGTTTAACCATCCCACTACACCACTAACTCATATGGTAGTGATTTCATAAGATCAAGGTGCACTACATACGGAGCTGTGTCTTAAGCCAGGAAGAACATGCAATCACCAAAATACTCATTTCCGAAAATTAGTAGAGCGATATAGATATATATCAATATATATTAAAACAATAGGGAAAATACATATATATATATGTTCTTATTTTTGAATAATCAAGACAATATTTTCAACATATAGGTGTAAACAAATGATATGAAAGGAAGCACAAATTAGATAAAAAAAATGGCGAGAAAATAGTAATTTTTATTTTAATTAGGATTAATAAAAATGATTATTAATTATTTCATGTGCCTTTTACATTTTACTTCTAACACTTACATAATATATCAAAGTTTCCAGGAAAGATGTCGAAAACAATAAGTAAATATGTAAAACATTCACCCTCATCTTTTTTTGGAATTTCAATTTCAAAATCAAAGTCTTTAATGAATATGATTAATACCTAAAAGCTAACAGTTTAAAAGAATTTAAACAAATTAGACCGTTCCCATAGAGATTAAATACAATTAATAAATATGAAATCTGGAGATAATACAATTTTACGTTGCTCTGTTGTATAATATAAATATGATATAATACACAGCTATAATAATATCCTTTTTGTTAAATTATCAACTCACAAAAGATTTTTGAAAAAATAGACTTCTGAATTTGAATTTTACTTTTTGGTTAGGAACAACTGTTTGTTTTGATTGATTAGTAACTAAATATAGATCGTGCCAAAGAAAGAGATATACATTATCGAGAATAATTTTTTTGTTAAAACACTGCCATGGATGTTTTAAAACCAGGCTTTAATCCTAGATATCTCTATTATACCTTCATTTATGAAGAACAAAATTTTATTGGTAATAACATTCAGCACAAAATTATCTTTCAAATGTTCTATAATAAGCTATACTTCTAAAATCATAAAAAAATGTTTTTTAGGTCAAAACCTATGGCCGTTATAAACATCATTTAATTTGATATAGCTATATTATAAACAAACAATATACAATCTTCTGGTAACTGTTTGGCTGGCAGGATCATAGAGAACTAAAGAAGCTTGTCGTTGAGGCCTCACTCATTCACTTCAAAAAGAAAAGAATATACATTCATCTTTAACAACTATACGATTGAAAATAGGCACTTCAAACTACACTTTGGGTGCTGTTAAATTATTAGCTTATACTATTTTTTATTAAAAGTTGGAAGCTCAAAAAAAGTATCAAATATATACTGTACTGTATAATATGTATAAGTGCTGTACTGGACTGTATAAAATATGTTTGTATACTTTGAAAGAAAATGATAAATATTGTTAATAAACATTAGATATTATTAACAAAATGATGCTATGCAAAATCGTAAACGTGTACATATAATTAAAAATAAAAGTGGGCTTTGTGTAATTATTGATTGTACCTTGTGATAAGGGACGGAATCGTTGAAGGTTAATAAAAGTACGATTTTTTCTTTAATTAAAATCATGGGCTGAGGGGAAAGATCACAGAAGAATGGCATGTTAAGAGGTTCAAATATGCAAAAATATATCTTATCCACAGCACTAACCGAGGAAAGGTTTTCAAAAAACAATGATTTGAAAATGTCTCCAATGATTTGAAAATACTATAAAACGCCTTGAATTGACAAAAGAAATTGCTGTCTCCAAAGAGATTTATTTAATAATAAAAAAAATGTCAACAAATAGCTACTTATATTACGTCAGCACGATTAAGATTTTCAATTCAAAACAAGATGGCGTCGAATCTGGACCTCAGCGATATAACAGGGAAAATTGAAAATACATTGGCTACATCCAATATGACATCTGATGACAAATCAAGAATAAAATCTATTCGAGAATGGGTTCAAAAGAAAAGAATGGAAATGAAGCCTTGGAGCGATTTCTTCAGGGCTACTAAATTTTCTAAACCCAGCAATGTTGCTGAAGTTAGTCAACGAGTTGTTAGCAACTTAAAAATCTATCAAGCTAATTACGTTATTATATGTTTGCTATTGTCTCTTTATTGCATGTAAGTATTTGTTTATAGATTTCGGCCAAAATTCATATATATATCTAACAAGTGTATATACCTCTAAGACCGGACAATGTTGTTTTATGAATATTTTTAATTTTGTATCATTATTGCTTGTTTTGTCCTCTGACTGAGTCTACTGATATGTAAATTACACATTTTTCAGCTAGCTTTCCTAATAACTGTCATGACAATGTTTTTAGGTTATAATAATACTTTTTTGTTTTATAATTGTTTTATTGGCTAAGTTGTTTTGTTTCCAATTCATTTTTTCCTCATATCTAAAGAGCCAACACTGAAAGAGCTTCTTTAAATGAAAGAAAAAAACTTGAATAAGATAAGTTTAATTTTGCAGATTTCTATGAAGACTTTTAGTGGTTTATGTTTTTTATGCAAATTATATCAGTGAGAAACCATTAACTAGTTATTCATTTTTGATTTACGATTGTCTTTTGAACTCATATTCAAGAAACACAGAAATTATGTGTACATTCATAAACCAAACGAACAAAGAGGATTTTGTGTTTTATCTTATTATTAAGTTGTTTATTGAAAGTAAACAAGTTAATGAAAAGAAACAATTAATATTATGATTATGTTAAGACAAGGCCACTTTTATAGAAAAATTATTTTTGTTTGCTGAAATCATTTTGCTAGGTGAATTTATTTTGATGGGAAAAGCCAAATTAAAAACATAAGGTTCAAAATAAATTAGCTGAAATATAAACAAATGTTATGGTAATTTTAGCAAAATTATTTGATGCTTTTACTCAATATTATTTCCCATAGTTAATCTGTAAAACTCGGCTAGTTAAGCAAATGGTAATTAGTCAAAGTTCCAACACAAATCAGCTGTGACTTATGACTGACAAGTATATCTAGTTATAATGTGTATTGCTTGTTTAATTTAACTTATTATAAAGCAGATGTCGAGCTATTTAATTTGTAAAAATGATTATAAACTTCACACACCTATATATGAACAGACTATATTAACACTTTATATACATATTAAAGATAATGAAAGGTTTCTGTTTCTGCCTTAAGAGTTGTCAAAAGATTGATTTTGATCAGACTCATACATTTGCGGTATTTATAGTATATGATTCATAAATTCATTAAAATATGTTGTTGTTTTGTAATTTTAAATTTTTGTGACCCGATATTTTACAAAAATTTTGATATTTTGTAAATAGTTGTGAAAGGGTTCACTTTTTGGTATATAAACAGTTTTACATTGAATTAGTTTGGCTAATGTTTGTAATTTTGTTTGGATTGCAGAATCACATCGCCACTGCTGCTTTTCGGTTTAGCAATGTCATTTGGAGGCTGTTATTACATTTCTACAAGAGGAAAAGGACAAGCTATCAAGCTGTTTGGTAATTTTATTTTTATTTTTATTGCAATACTCACAGAGCGAAAACTTATTGCTGCTATTAATTTTGAAAAGATTGTGGTATTTAAGGCCACGAAAAGTTGATTTTCTGTCTTGCGTAAAATAGATATGCAATGCAATTTATTTATTTAAATAAATCATAATGGGCCTTTAATTTTTCTATAAATAATGAAAACGCGCTGATTTAGCTTTTATAAAAGATTAAATTACTTTAATTTCTTTATGATATGACATATCTTTTTATTTATTAAATAAAAATGGCAATAAACTCAATCAAAAAACCAGGTGTTTATATTTACATGTCTAGACATGGTACATTTATATACTGGTCGAGTATATATTTACGTTGTATTGTTATCTATTAACACATTTTTTGCAAGTTAATAATTTCAATGATGTTAATAATTTATTTTCAAAATTTGTTTTTGAAAAACTAATAAAACAGAATCTTTTAACGGTACTACACTTTTAAAATTTCATATATGTTCTCACAAAGTGCAATTTTATTGCTTTTCCTTTTTAAATTGATCATGTTTACAAATTTAAAAACTGCATCACATAGAAAAATGTGTACATTGAATACAAAAAATAATAATAAGTAAATATTATTTTTATTTTATATGATTCCATCAAGGTTCCATAAAATGTTTCTGAAATGGAAAATTTAAAAATTAATGCTTAAAAAAGTAAATATGAAGTAAAATGAAATATAAAGTTAATTTAATAAAAAATCTTTTAGTTTGAGAAAATATGGGCAAAACAAAAAGAAAGAATCAAATAAGGAAAATAAAAAATACTTTCCTTAGATGAAAATACTGATAAAATGTTGAAAAAGGTTTCAACTAATGCGGACTGTTATGCAAAACAGAAAATAAAAAAAACAGTTTTTGTTAACACATTCAGATTACAAGCTGCAAAATTTCTTATGAATTCAGGCTGGTCATTCATGGTCATGGTCAGACAATTTATTTAAAAAGAATGATTTCTTTAGTTTTCGTAAACTAAAGTGAGCGGAATTTAAATTTTCTAGGGTTAATAGGAATCCATAGAAATAATGTAAAATTCTCAAATGTTTTGTACAATAAAGGTTTTTCCGCCATTATTTGGAAATGATCTTATAGATACAAGATTTCAAAATCATGTGAATATTTTGCCAAGTTAATAGTTCAAAAGCAAGTATTCTTATTTCAAAATGTATCAATTCCCATTTGCAAATTCAACTGTGATTGAAATATCTGGAATTTGTTGTTTCAGGGTTATGGGGGTATTGGTATTTCCTTTAACAGTTGAAGTAGGTAGGCTATAAAATTTGGATAGTGGATGACTAAGTTATTAAAGTTTATAAAACATTAAAAACATTACTGTGACCACGCTCAATTTACTCATATCCTCGTTTTCATAGAAACTGATTTATTTTAATTTTCCTTAATTCCTGCTTTTGGATTAAATATAACAGCTCTTATAATCTTTACTAATTCCTTAATCTTCTAAAACTAAACTTGTTTATGCAGTAAAATAATATAATTAAAAGTAATTATAAAGAAACTGCAAACTTTTTTTTTCAAACACAATCAACAAGAGTTAAAAATAGAAAACGGCTTAAGCTTTCTGGTATTCTGCAGAAATTATTAATAATAACACTATCATCTGTATTTTCAATGAAATAGTAATATTTTTTTTTTATTTCAAGAGGAACAAAGCTTAAAAATATAAGCAGGTAAACAACAGTGCAAAATAATTTATTATAATTTATAAAAGTTATAATGATTTTTTTTTAAAATGAAGCATTTTGGCCACATGAGACACATTTTCAGTTGGATCCAAAAAAGAAAATTAGTTCTCAATATGCTTGAACAAAATAATCAACAGTATAAATAATAAGCATGCATTTAAAACAACAATAATATTAAAATGTTGTGATTTTTTGTGCTGCTATACATTATGTTTTCTGGCCAAGTTTTTTATCCAATATTTTGGAAAAGAAAAAAAATTCACAACGACAGCAACAAGTATAGATATTAATATGCCATTTGTTCGAGTTTTAGGTTCTTTCGAAAAAAGTAAATACTCCACCAAAGTTTTCATTGCGATTCCCTAATATGAAAAAAATAATAACATTTTTTTTGGCTTAGTTCTTTCTTTAATATCTTTTGTATTATACAACTTTATATTTAGGTAAAAGCTTTAGTGTTATGGAACAATATGGACTTGTCTTCATCATATCTCTTCCACTTTTCTTTTTGGCATCTGCTGGATCAACTGTGTTTTGGATAATAGGTTAGATTGTATTTTACGGGTATTTTTAAGTTGTACAAAGTAAAAGTAGTGGAGTGAATAATGTTTACAAAAGTTACCATGTTGCATGTTACATCCATGTTTCAATATGCTTGTTTGTTTGTTTGTTTTTGTAGGTGCATCAATCTTCATCATAATTGCGCATGCCTCAATGCTATCATCATCAGCTGCTAAAGAGGCAAATGACGTGCCAGATATTGAAATGGCTGGAATATCGGTCCAATAATGACTTAACAATTTTTATGCACACACATACAGTATATATACTGTATACAAATACCAAAAATGTTGTTTGTTTTGTTTGTGATTACTTAATTATATAACTCATTATCCACCATTTAAAGTTAAAACTGCTTGCATTTCAAAATTAAATCTTTCCTCAATGTTGTCATGGTATTTGTGTGGTTAAAATAGATAAGATTAAATTTAAGTGAATAAAAGGAACTGTATGTGTATTTGTTGTATAACTTGTTAATAAATTTATCAACAGATATACCTGGTTTGCATTTGTAATGGATAATTATTAATTATATTTTTTTGTTCTTGTTGTTTTTATCTTTTATTTTTTTATGGTTTATGTACTAACTTATATATATAATTTACCTTATGGCTGAACAGTAGTTTTAGGAAATGACCTTAAGGTTATAGCATTGAGAGCTAAATTAAAGCTTTTTTAAAAGCTATAGTTTTAAACATAATATATATATATTTTTTATTTGTTAGTAGGTTGTTTAAATAAATGGTTGGTTTGGGTACTTGGTTTTAAGTTGCAATAGCATTAGTATAATAATGTTTAAAGTTATTTAATATGTTTTTATGTAAACTGTTTAGTCGTAAACATTTAATATTTAAATAATCCAATTTTGTTTTGCTTTTGCTTTTTTGTACTGATGTCTCAGTTAAAAAGTCAGTTTATAATAAACAGATAAATAGTATTATTTTGATTATTATTTAAAAACGATTGTGGTATACAGTTGTATAACATAATTACAAATATCTTATATAGGATTAACAAAGAATAAAATGCAAAAAAAAAAAAGAAACATAGATAACGGGTTCATCATACATTGCTATTTTGCTTGTTGATTAAACTTAAATAATATATAAATAACGTTGAATAATAATGCTTTAATTTATTCATAGTTTGAACAAATTCCAAATGAAAAAACTGTTAGTTGGTAAGATATACTATTATTGTTTTTGTTCAATTTTCTATGATTCCAGCTGCTGAAATCTTAGAAGTTTTTTTAAATTGAGACTTTTTCTTATTTAATAAAATAACGTATAAAATAAGGGTTTGTCTTGATGATATTTTTTTTTTTTTTGAGACTAACCATTTGAACTCTGCAATTTGATTGGTTCATAACTGAAATATAAGGAGTTTTTTCAGTATCATTTATTAAAAATAACATGTGGCATAAATTGTTTATATTTGCTGAAAACATGAGTTTAATAAGAATAATTGGCGTTAACCCATTTGTGTTATAAATTGGAAATGGTTAGTTTTAAGCAATTTCAGAGGAAATCAAGTAAATTAATCAGGAGGAATTACTCTGGAAATGTTTGGAGTTATCAGATTATCTTTTGTAATTTTTCATAAATTAATAAGAATCTATCAGTGGTAGAAAAATCAGACAAATTTATTTCTGATGACTTTGAGGAATTTTTTTAGAAAATTGCATACAATCTATAGTTTGTTTATATTTACTTTTTTTAGAGGATACAAAATGAAGATTTTATATCCTTGCATGTTGTTGATATGGCTACATTTCGACAATTCACAAGGTATAGAATCGCAAAAGTTGGATAAAAGAAACATTCCTAAAGTTAAAAATAAAATCAAAGTGGGTACATGTGCTCACCTCAAGATAAATTTGTTGTTCTCCATGAAAGAAAATTTTGAAAAGAAATTGCTTAGTTCTATAAATTTAATACGAAATGATAAAAAGATATCTGAAGCAACTAAAAATCGTCGTTTAAAAGCAATTAATTTATTTCAAAGAGAATTAAATCATTCAGTGTCATCATTATATAATTCTGTTAATGACATTCGTCATTTTTTGAATGGTAACTATCGTTCTATACATCAATTAAAAGAAACAAGTCAAGAGCGTTTATCGCAGTTGAAAGCTGCTATGCTAGATGCAGAGCAAGATTTTAATAACATTTTAACTGTAGAGAAAGAAGAACTGATAGAACAGAAAAAAAACGAGAATAACAAGAAGTCTGATACAAGATTTAAGCAGTTTGTAAATGATATAATTGGGGATGTATCTATAGCTGCAGATGCACTTGAATCAAAGTTGGATGATGGATCATTTGAACATGAGTTACAAGCACAAGAAAATAATGCTGTTTATATAGAGACTGTTGTAAAGGTACACGACAATGAGGAAGGTATTTATATCTTTATTTTTATTTATTCCCAGATTGTTTTTTGGAAATCAAAACCACTATTTGGAAATAAAGTTACAAATAAAAAGGTATTGTATACTGAATGCTATTTAAACATCACAAAACAGCCATAAAGAAGATAGCTTCTAAAATCCAATAAAAAATATTGTAAAACATAGTACATTTTTTAGAAGTATACTTAGCAGTTTGCCCTGCATCTAAGTCCAAGTAAAATGCAAAAGTCATTCATGCTATTGAGGCATAATATGAAAGATTTTACATAAACAATGTATTTTAAGTCATTAACCAAACCAGAGACCTTAATCAAAGTGTAGTGAGAAATAGAAATTTATTCTTGAAATAATTTTAGGAGTGAAAAAGGAGTTACTACTGCATGTTATAGACACTGTTATTGACCTAAATTTATCTATTTTGTTTGAAAGATCATTCCTGAGTTTATATATGTCATGTACACAAAACGTTTTGATGATTTATTTAGATGACACTGGCAACGAAGGTGTAATAATGCTAATTGATTCTGAATCTAATCATTATGTGTTATCCAAACCCAAAGATAGTACTACTACTCATGTGGACCATTCCTTGTTAAGAGAAATCATATATCTTGTAATGTTATCTTTTTTACTTGTTCTTGTTTGTAATCTACTAAAGTTACCCAGCATGTTTGCTTGTATAATTGCTGGCGTTATAATGGGACCTTCAGGAGGAGCATACTTAAAGGTTTGTTGAGTGATACTTTTCTTAACTTCTTATCTAAACAGTACCAGATCTCCACTAAATTACTTTCTGTAAAATATTAACAGATATTTTTTTTTTTTACCAAATAGTATCTTAGATAGTATCTCTGTTTAGAGTATTGTTCAAATCGAGACATTTGGTGAATTTGGTGTTTTTTTTATTCTGTTTTCAGTTGGATTAGAGTTTTCTCCTGATAAAATAAGAAAGGTTTGTTTATTTTTTTGTTATTGTTTTATGTATTTTGATAAACATTATAGTGTATACTTAACTTGTTTTTTCAAAATCTATCTTTTCAGTAAGTGTAAATAACTGTTCATTTTTATTTTAGGTTTTTAAAGAATCTATTGTTGGAACCGTTGGTATTCTTTGTGCTTATCTTATAATTGGTTTATTTTTGGGGCTAATTTTTGGTATTTCTGCACGCCAGATTATATTTGTTACGTTTTGTTTGTCGTTTTCAAGTACACCAGTTGTGACCAAACTTATTGATGGGCAACATTTAACTAATAAAGGTTTTTTTTAATTTTTATTATTTTGTTTTCTTGATAAAAACATTTAAAAATTATCATCTCACCAACAAAAAATTGAATAATTAGTCAAAATTATAAACTTTATTGCATAGCGCTTTTTTTTAAGAATACTCTGCTTTTTTTTAAGATCACCAGGTTAATTAAAACAGATCCAAATTTCTTATTTATATGAAATAAATAAAATGTAAAACAATTGTTTCGTAATTTGAAATATAGAGAAAATAAATAATTTATGTCTATATTAACTCAAGTTTGTTGCCGTAAAAATTTAAGAACTTTATTTTGATGAACAAAATTACCTGATTTATTTGGTTTGCCAAAAATGTTTTAAGTAATAAAATAACTTTTTTGTCTAACCTAAAATATAAATTTTGATATAAAAGATTTTTCACATTTTGCACCATTTTTCTGATTAATTTGATATTCACTATTTCCTGTTACTTGTTTAGAGCATCACGGCCTCAGTCATTTAGGTGAAGATTATTCCAGTTTGTTAATGTCAATGTTAGTTATCCAAGATACTTTACTGGGAGTATTTATGGCCGCTCTTCCTATTCTTGCTGGTCATTCAGAAAAAACACATTCATTTGCTAAGGTACCGGGAAATAAGGTGGTCCATTCATGGTTTCATGGTACATTTGGTGGTAAGTTAGTATTTAGTTATTTCTATATAACATAAAATAAGAAGGTTCAAGTTGTAAGTTACTTTCATATACAATAAGTATCATATTATATTATTTTTACAGAAGCTCAATGGTGGCTTCGCTAACTTTCTTAGTAATGTTTGCAGTTCATACCATCAGACAGTATTGCATCCCCTATTTGAATTCGGCTTTTTGCATTCTTTATAAGGCTTCCAGAAATCCAGTGGTTGTCATGCACTGGTTGCGCCAAACTTTTCATGCATTTAAGTGCTCCCATTTTGCTACACCGATATTATATTTCTCTTAACATACATGCCACTAGACACCCTAGGACAGTCATCAATGCGAACTGCGTACATTGAGGTGAAAGTTTTACCATTTAGCCACTCTGACTCAAATTATTCATATATTAATAAAAAAAGTGTATTGTTTTCTTCATTTCAGGAACATCCGAACTTGTCTTTTTTACAGTAATTGAATTAACATTTGCATTGCTCGGTATTATGTTAATCACATATGTTATAGTAAAATACGCTGCTGCTAAATTTTTTAGGTAAGCGAAACTTTAGTATAAGTGTAATAAATGTTTTTCTGTTACAATTAAACCTTCTGTTCTATAATTTTCTAAAACTGTTCTAAAATTCATTTGTTTCTTGGTCTCAATGAGTTTGGAACAACTAACCTATTTTTTTGTAGATGAAAGAGCTTCAAAAGTTTTTGTGCATAAATTTCTTTATGTTTTTTAGATATTTAAAAATTTAGTTAGTCGACAATAAAATTTCTGTGTTAGAAGTATAAAATGTTAAACTAATATATTGCAGTAAATAAATAGACCGAATTTTGCATTGGTGTAATGTCATTGGATAGAAAATCCACTATTTCCAAATTAAAAAAGTTGAATTAAAATAAGAATTTATAAATATGTTTTATAATAAAAATATGAAATTAAGTTTTTAAATATGAAATTAAATATGACAAGAAGCTTTTACCTTGGTGCTCAAGCTTTCCCTATGCATACAATTTCCACAAGAGTGATAACCATAAACATTACTTTAACAACAATAATAGCTTATATAAAGTTTCTTTCTCTGTGTTTTTATCACGAAAAGTGCATTCATGTATGCTACTGTTTTTTTGTTTTTTTTAGGAGTCTAAGTTTGTTTGGAACACGAGAAGTGTTTGTGCTTGGTGTTGTATCAGCAATGTTTTTATTACTCACAGTAAGTTCTATTGTCACTCGTGTACACTTTTTACTGATATTTTTATCTTACCAACAATCTTTATTGTTATTGTTTTGGTTATTTATGCTTATTTAGGAAGCATTCGTATCAGCCAGGATATTATTTTTTGGGTTCTTCTTAAATATAAAATAAATAAAATAAAATTGTCTTTAAGTTGTCTCTTTTTAAAACAATTATCCTTTTAATGGTGCATACAAATAGGCCTGTATTTCGTTTTGTTCGTGTTGTTTTAGATCAGTGAAAGCTTTGGAATATCGATGGAACTGGGTTGCTTCGCTTGTGGTGCTATCATTACAACCATGGGAGAACAAATCGTTAAGCAAGTATGGAGTAATTGTTTTGTGGCCCATATTTTAATAAACTATTGAACTTTGTGGACATCCTAAGCCTTTAGGGCAAATAGGCCTTTATATAAGTTGATTTCCGAAAGTAGACTTTAAAATTTAAGTACTTGTGAATTGGATAAAAGCAACGCTGTACTGCAAGATGAGCTATCGGTGTATGATTTTGTTAACAACGGCATGTACTATTATATTCAGGTGAATAACGTGATTGAATCTTTCAAAGACTTCTTTTCCTGTTTATTCTTTGCATCAATAGGTAACTGTTACGTAAACTGCTGTTTACTTTTGATTTCTCTTATAAACACATGTTACATATGTCTATTAATATATATGTATTGATCGAATTTGTCACGGTATAAAGTTGCATACGACTTTATTTTAGGTTTTCATGTTTTTCCAACGTTTGTATTATCCGAAATTGTGGTATTTGTTCCGATTACTGTTTTGATAGTTTCTTTAAAGGTATGGATATGCATGATTACTTCTGTTATTTTATCCATTTGTGCGTTCTTCTTACCTACCTTGATTTCAATTATTTTTATCGTTCATATTTTAACTCATCTGATGTAATATTATAATTTTGGGGTTTTTAACAATTTGAAACATGAACTAGATGCAGTCTCTCATAGAATTCCTATTCTATCGTTAATTGTTTATATTGAAAATCTAGTAGAATAATTTGCAAGGTATTATATACATCAAGAAGGACTAGTTCAGAAACTAAGTTACTAAGTTTAATGAGGAATTATTGAATTGGCGTAATCAAAATGTATTAGATATATGTATTTAAATGTATGTTTAAATGTATAAAATCTATAATACATTTAAAATCTATTTTAAATACAATGAAATAAAATCAAAAACAATATTTTTTAGCATAGATGATTTATTAGGAACCACAATACTATTTTTCATCCAAGTTTTTTGAACGCGCCATTTTATATCAAAGTCTAATTCACGTAAGTGTCAAGCATTTACACAAAATGGCACGAATACGCCCCTTCTACGTGTTATACGTGCCCAAATATGGTTCAATATTTAGCAGATTCTTGTCAGCTTGAACTGACTCATATATTTTACATCTATTGTTCTTGTCTCGTAGTTCTTCGTAACATCTGCTGTATTACACAGTCTGTTACCTAAAGGAAGTAAATCAAAATGGTTGGTCGCTGCTGGTTTGGCTCAAATCAGTGAATTTTCGTTCGTTCTGTGTAGCAGAGCACGTAGATTTGGTTTAATAGGAAGAGAGGTAAGTCTCGATGATCCAGTTTTTGCATCCAATCTTCAATTAAGTGCAGGCGAAGCTCGCCATGTTTATTGTCCTATTACCATCTTTTAAAGATGATTCTTATTAATATTTACTTGTTTTTACGTAAGCGCAATTTATATAATAATTCAAATATCCTTTTTCGTTTTTAAGCATTACAAGATATATTTTTTCTTTTTTGAAAGTAGAAAATTTATTTATGTTTACATTCTTCGTCGTAGCTCTATCTTATCATCCTATCCGTGACGACGTTAAGTTTGGCGATAGCTCCATTCCATTGGAGTTACACCCATTCGTCGGTGGCGCAGCAAGGTGGCGCATGGAATATTAGAAGTTTGATTAAAAAACTCTCCACCAATGTGTAGTAATAAAAAAATCTAAATCAGTTTTTTATTATTTATTTTTTTTATTTTGATGCTTGCGTAATTTTAATATGAAATAATCTAATGTGCGTACATGAAATTTCTTTTAACTTAAAAAGGAAAAACGATTGGGAATTCATATAGGAACATCACATAAAATTTTACCCTTGAAAATAAAAAAACCCATAAAATACCCGAACCCAAATTATGATGGCCTAGTAACAAAATATCCTTATGTGACATTTTTAGATTTTCCTATATGAATCACTTTCCCAAAATGCAGTATAGCTTTCAGTTAAGTACAGTTAAGTACAAGATTTAAAGCTTAAAAGAACATTACAGACTATGATTACCATAGCTTTATCTAAAACAGTAAATATGTTGCTTTTAATATCTAAAGAGTTATCATTACTTTCTACCCAAAGGCCCTATTCATTTCTTATCATATGTTTATGATGCTAGTAAAAAGAAAATATGATAAACAGTTAATACTTGTGAAATCGCGTGATATAAAGTTTTGGTTGAAATTTAAAAAGGTAATAAATTTATTAAAAAAGGTGTATTGTAATGATTTTTCCTGTCTGTTACTATTCGCTGTCTATTTTATTTTCAGGACCGGAATGTACCCTTTTCCGGTCACGAAAATAGAGAAGAAAGCAAATAGCAGTAGACAGAAAATATCACCACAGTACAGGTTAAAAAAGCGATACATTGCATGGAATTTTTTTATTTATCAAACTATGCATGGAAGTACTTAAAGGATATAGTGCTTATATATTAATATAATAATATTAAAGCTCTATATTAATTCCATGTCTTGTAATGACCTTTTAGAAACAGTAAAATGGAGATAAGATAAGAATTAGATGTATAATTAGTTTATCTTTACTCAATTTTCTGAGTAAAATTTTTATCTGGGTTTTTCGTAATTAGTTATCGATATTCTTTATTTTTTACTTATATACAGTAGAATTATTTATATTTATACTTTGTGATTCTTGTATTTATTATCATAGATGTTTAAAATTGATCAAAACTCAACTTTTTTACTCATCCGAAAGACGGTTTCTATGTGCTATGTTTTGATCTCATCATTACTAGGTCACAGTATAGGGAAATTTAACAAAGCAAAAAAATATCAATTATTTGCTTTCTCGGAATGAAATTATCAAATAATTAAAAGCACATTGAAGAATCATTTTTTTATAATAATAATAAGGTATAATAAAAAAATTTCGTTTTGTATTTTCTGTAGGCTGCAGATAAAATAAACTATCTGCCGCAAATCAAATCAATTTAACAGAAAATTCCTTAACATTAAGAATGAATACCTGAAAGGGTGTGTCAGATAGTTTATCTTCATTTTTAATCGAAGTTAAACTTATAAAAAGCTCATATAAGCCATATACAGTAAGCCAGCTAAATCTACATTTTTAATCGAAGTCGAACTTTTTTATTTATTGCATGTGTAATCAACAAAAACGACTAGCTATTCTAACTCCGTGAAATTATTGCTTTGGGTCAAAATTCTAACCATGTTTGTTTATCATTTTTTAAAGGTGCAAAAAGAAGAAAAACAACAGTTTAACCTCTATTTCTTTCCCTAAAATGAGCGATTTACTCATCGCAGTTAATGAAGTATTGGTGTTTTTGAATTTTTACGAGTGAAAAGTTTACAACTAATTTAAGCGTTGAAACATTTTTAACTTTCAAGTTAAACATTGTTCGAAGTATTTTTATTACATATTGTTATTTCTAAATTTCAAAAATATTTTTTTAGTTTTTTTTCTTTAAGTAGATATTGGAGATCTAAGGGCATCTGTTTTTTGTGAGTCTCGGGGCATAAGATTTTCAAAATATGAGAATATATTTAAATGCTTAAAAAGATTTATTCTTCGTTTACAAATCCCATGCCCCGAAGATGAGAAGATCGAAAAGCATGTTTTCTTAGATTTTAATTATCTCATTATGGGCAAAAAGATATAAATTTTTTTTATTTCAGAAATGATTAAACTTCTAACCAAACAATAGGGTTGCTAGTAATGTGCATATAAAATGCTAGAGTCTGTTTGAATATTCGCAAAAAGTAAATTCGTTAAAACGTCAAAATGATGAAACGTCCTTAACTCCGTTGAGTAAATGTAACAACGTATAATCTTCAAAAATTACATATGAAGAGTGGCAAACAAACCATGGACTGGGTTTCTTCCTTAACTATAGTTGGTAAGAAAACTTTCTCTAAAAGCAGACAACTACTTATTTAAAACTTCCTTGTATTTGAATGAAATTCCAATTGTGTCAGAGGAATGGTCAACAAAAGATTTATCCTTTTGTTTATAGCCCGTCGGAATTACACCTCTGATTTATTCACTTAGTTAGTGATAATAAAAGAAGCTACAAATAATCTCATTTTATTTGTCAAGAATTGTTTTCATATAAAAGGCCTTTACATACTTATATAAGGTAAAAAATAATCAAAAAAAAGTTAAATTCTTTAGCTTGATTTTTTTCAGTTAAAGCCAAAATTTTAGTAATACCTCTATGCTGAGAAATGATCATCTTTTCAGCAATCTCACAATATCTAGAATAGTTTGTCCAAGAGAAGCCTTATTTAGGTGATCAATCATTTTCTCTTGTGGCCAAAATGGATCATTTTAAAAAATTATTATAACTTTTT
>JAUELD010050241.1:0-17445 GCA_031471615.1 Aglantha digitale | reverse complement strand
TCACCGGTTTCCCGAAATTCTTTAGTCGGTTAAGAGGAGAAAATGTATCACTGGTTTCCCGAAATAAGAATCAACTGATCAATTAAATACAATCGGATTAGAATAGGCAACAGGGCGAGGATATATATTATCGGGATTTGAATAAGATGACCGAGATTTAGAACATAGCTTTCAAAAATTAGCTACAGGAAAAAAATAAAATAAAAAAATTAGGGGATCAATAAATGAACGGTCTATAAACATTTTCGAGTGAAAGGGGGACCTACAGCACGTCGAACAATAGGGGGTTACTATACCATTGGAAGAGATTTAAAGGATCACAATGTAACAGCTCCTTTCAATCATCTAGCCTCTGCTGAGTATTTAATTCATTTCATTTACACAAGTATAATACACACCCACACACATTACTCAGGTGATCATTGTACACGTGATCGACACTCATAAATAAACCAGTTTGTTATTAATTGACATTTCAATTTATTCAAAATACGAAAACACAACCGGTTAATACTCCATCCATTCAAGTACTGTATTAATTATATTTACATCGAAATATATATATTCATTTATATAAAGTCATTAAAATTTCGTATTCCATTAAACGAAATAAAACCATGAAAATAATAAATTGTATGTTCTCTAGCAACATACAAACGAAACTCCGATCAACGTTAAAAATATAATACGTACACAAATATATCCACGTCTAAATCTTCTAAAACTAAAATTTAGGTAGGGAAGGTAGCCCATAACACCAAATCATACGTTCGAAGACCCATCCCCCCTTGAAGGTCCATACCCCGTCGGGATGGTTTCTTTACATATATTGTATATAAGCCATTAACACTCTTAAAAAATACGATGAGGAGAAGCAATAGTATATACATATATATATTAAAAAATGTTTACATTGGTATGGCAGGAAAATCCGACGGGCTTCTTTTAATAAACATGTTATGGCATTTAATAATTCAATGAAACACTCCGTCATTTCCGCTTCTACGAAATTGCTACTACATAATTTAGAAATGAGATCTAGGGTTTACCAAAAAATCGGTTTTCTTAAAATAATCGAACAGATCCAATATCTGAATCGATCAAAAATCTCATCTTCTGTTTAAAATGAACATCATAAGATATGTGAGTAAACTTGTAAAGATTATTGAACAGTATTAACAAAGTTCGAGCTTTCAAACTTCCTCTAACTTAAAGAAACGTTTCGATTCTTGTTTGAAAATTCATCCGACGAACTGATTTCAAATAAAAAAATTGCTTTTATATATAACTTATCCCCTTTTCGTCGAAAAATCATGTTTCGAAAAATAGCAACAAGGAAATTAAACTGCAGTACAAGGTCATTCTATTTTTTTACGCTTGGTTGATAAAACGACAACAAAACGTCTGTTCGCCGCCATAATAGGTTTACCACTCACTATAGCATATCGAATAACTGTTGATTTACTTTTTATAAAAAAACGCTTACTAGAATTACTGTGAAAAGTTCATTGGCAAAACCACCATGTCTAAGACACCTTTACTTGAAAAATATGTTAGCATTTTACAAAAACTGATAGTTAGGCGAAGTTTTTAAAAAACTTTGTTTTTACTGAGTTTGTTGTTTAAAAAATATTTTTAATAGTATCATAATCATTATTATCTTACATAATATTAATAAAACAGTGATTAATTATGTTCTGCTAGATAACAGATATGTAATCCTGAGTATTTTTACATAACTAATAAAAAACATACACGGAGGAGTTTTTCGTAAACAAATAAATCATGTGATTTTCCGAAGAAAAAAAGTTAAAAAATCTTTTTAAAGTATATTGAGAAACAGTGAAGGGAATATATTTTTTTATATATTTATTTAACTAAAGTTTTATGTACTTTCACAGTCCTACTAAAAAAGTTCTGCCATCATTTTTTTTATTTTGATAAAATCGCCACAAGTTTTCTGCTCAACAGAAATATTGTGGACCGCATATGAAGTTTAGAAAAGTATCAAATTTTTGTCAAATTATCATTTTTTAAATAACAGTTTTACTTTGTGAAAGTACTTAAAAATCTATTTTCAGAAATATTGTTTTTCTCCTTACACTACTTTTAACACTACTTTTAAATAATTTAAAAACTTAAAAGCAAAAATGAACATTTTTTCTTCAACCATAACTGATTCTCTGAAATAAATGAGGATAGACTTTCGTTTTTATTCCACCATTCGAAATTCTTAGTCCCTCGATCATGCTTGCATTCACCTTATCGACGTTCGAACTTTTAGTAAATATATTTACTGCGTTATCGACAGGCTTCATAAAATGACAATAATTACTATCAGTTACACCGAATGGATAACTTTTATATTTACCTTCCGTTTTATCAATCTTATTGGTATTATCGACACGAATGGATTTTGTTACTGGGTCGTAATCTGGATGTCTTTTGGCATGTTTAGCTAAATGATCGCTCCTCATAAATCTTTTAGCACAAACAGGACACACATAATTTTTTTCACCAGTATGTACACGATAATGTCTAGCCAGTTCGTCACTACGCGCGAAACGTTTATTACATGAGATCTCGCCAGAAGACCATTTACAAAGGAAAGGTCGCTCACCTGTATGGACACGCATGTGGGCTTTCAAATGGGAACTTTTACCATATATTTTCGTACAGTTATCGTAAGGGCATGCGTGTGTTTTCTTTTTCGTTTCGACTTGTTTATCAATGGGCTTTGTGCGTTTTTTCTGGATAGACGACGAATCTTGTGTTGTTACTTGTTGAATACGAACAAGTTTTTCAATATGTTGTCTACTTTTGCTTTCGTCTAAAGTATCTGTACGAGCCATCATACAATTTGTTTTACTTAATATATAGTCCATCGAAAAAGTATTAAAACTTTTACTAAAAACAGGAGGTGAAACATGATATTCTTCTTTTTTAATTTCCTTGTTTGTCTCTTTCTCTGTTTCTTCATCACACATCATAGAATCAATTGGGGATGCAGTATTACTTCTTGGTGGTGTTAAAAAACAACTATCTTTGGAGCTTTTAATTTCTTTTTTCGATTTGCTGTCGCGAGATATAGTATTACCTTTTATACTAGCTAAAATGCTGGCAGCTCGTTCTAGAGTTTCTTCACTGTCATATAATATTTCATTCATTTTCTGTCTACCAACACTAGACATCGACAATAAACAACTAGCAGCGTTATTTACATCTGTTACTTTGCCGAATTTATATGCCATAAAAGTTATGTTATTTCAGTTATAACCGGCTTTTATTAATAACGATACAGTAATCTTCTGAAAAAACTTTCTTCGATGTTTTTAAAAAACTGTTTATCGTTTCACTTACTTGTTTAAGACACCAAAAGATAAAATAATATAACATATATCACTTACAAAGTTAAAAATCTGTTTCAAGTTTTTGTCTTCGTTTTTTTAAAGATTAAATACTTAAGATTTTTGATAAAACTTCGTTCTTTAATTATTTTGGTCCATCTCTAATGCTAACAGCTGGCTTTGTTTTGAACATATTTTGTTGATATGAGCAAGTTCGATAAAAGCAAAATTCCTACGCGTTTTAAACGAATCTGATTGGTTTAAAAAACAATCGAACATTTTTGTAAATGATGATTGGTTAAAAATTTAAATGGAACTTGTATTATTGCAACAGAAAACATGAAATAATAAATTTTTATTTTAAGCGGGAAGTCATTGAAGCGTAGAAACACGTGGAGTTGTTGTGAAAAAAAAAAAAATAATTCATGACAAATCAAATTTCTCCTATAAATAATATCTGCTTAGTAATGTTTTTATAATACTATACCAACAACGGTAGCTTTAAGAAATAACTGTTTTAGCTTTAATTTATCATTCAAAGGAAAACTATTTATAATAAATGAAATAGGAGATGCGGTTGTAAAACTTCTTTATATGTGTATAAAAATAAATAAACGATTTTTTTACAGTAAAACTATAACCTTAACCAAATAACCAAAAGCTTTTTTTGTTTGTTAAATTATATCATTACTATACAAGCAATTAATAAGAGTAAAAACTACCTATAGGAAATGACGAACAAAAACTAATTTTCCGTTTCAACGGAATAACAATTACGATTCATTCTTATTTTGAACTTCGTCTATTTGGAACAAAACACTGTTCTATTCAATTTAACGATTAATATTATTATTATTAAGGGGGCGGGACATAAACAGAGAAGATCAAGCTGATGATGACACATTCGTGAATATATTCTTTGCTATATAAATTATTTAGTATCATATGAATCATGATTAGATTACACCACCTAGTCCGGTTTAAATTGAATGGCAATCTTTTTATTCAAATCTATCAATCATCGTCAATGGTGCCTTTGATGCTATTATTTCAAAATCAAAAGCTTCTGTATAATAGAAATTTTAATAATTCAAATCGTCGCATATACGTTTTCAAAGATTTATAAAAAGTATATTGCTACTTTCGGAACAAGCACTATATTACCAAAACAACTCTCTAGACAATCACCTCGGCATGTCGGAGGGTAGACTATGAAATGGTCTCTTTTTTTATCCTTCACTGAAAATAGGTGAGAGACGTAACGCGTATCGGTGTATAAAATAAGGACTTAGACTACATTTAAGGGTCGAAAGTTTATAACTCTACCATTGAGCAATTCCGACATTTATAATTATAAATAATGTGCGATTTATAATATTTAAAGGTTAAAAAGCATATCTGAAAAGATTTAAACTATGGCTATAACAATACATGTTATTATGAACCACATTGCATTATTATACATAACAACAGTTATTTATTAGCTACTTTCGGTTTGTCTGGTAGAGCATTTTGTGTAGGTTCAAATGGGAACCCTAAGTTATGCTCAGGCCTGAAGACGTCGGTGTAAATTAGCTGGGTGTTACCACCTTATTAGACTCATTACATTACGATACATTAGAGTCCGACGTTCAATAATTTAAAAACAAACAATTATCAGATTAGTATTTAAAACTTACGTTATGAAACTGCTTTTTTTTTTTTTTTTATCTTCACTTCCTGTTTTGAGCCGTTTCTAATTGTCTCATGAGAATATGATTCGAAAGCTAGAAACTCCAATTAGAAAAGGACAGTCGCCGGTAGTTTAGTGTGGTTCCATATGATATCTTACTTTAACTAAGAGATATATAATAATAAGTATATGATTTAGAAATCCCAATGATTAACTTATTTAGCTATGATGGATTTGCGTTTGTAGCAAGCAAATCACGACAGAATAATAAGAAACAACGGGTTACATGGCAGGCTAGTTGATAATTTCAGATATGGGACCCTTTTAGTGCTTTTTTAGCGGGTATGTAAAGCCGACTGAAATATACCCACAACAACGGATTTTCACGTATTAGGAAAGGTGAATCAAACGGAAGATATTGTTCAAAAACAAAATTAAATTATGTCAAAGGAAACTCCTAAATCGATTGAGAATGCATGTTACATAAAAATCGTCAATCGTGTTACAGAACGCAGATAGCGTGTCCTTACATACGGTTCTCGTTTGGATTAGTCCCGAACAGATAAAAAAAACCACACGGAAAAGGAATAACAACAAATAAAAAACGAAAAAATAAAAATCACCGTTGATATATTTTTGTTTCTATGGTGTTACACAACTTGAGAAAGAAATAGTTTTAACATGAACAAAACTTGAGTCGTAACATGTAGATAAGTCGGTGGAAATTCATGAAGAAAAACAAAAAACATGGGTAGGTAAGGGTTGAAATATTTGTTTCCCAAAGTTTAAGTGTTCTAGTTATCTCAGTCAAATTTTTATTAAAAACAAATTTCCAATATCAAAGTAACTAACCACTATGAATCTCTGCCGACGCATCTTTGTGAAATGTACGTTTTCAGAAATATACTTCCTGATAACTAAAACAATATCATTACCAAGTGTAGAAACAAGCAAACAAAAAAAGACATCGATTACTAACATCTTTCCGTAAACTACTTTTCGTCAACATTGTGATCAATAACTTTCGTGACACAAACAAATACGAAAGCAATCAAACATTTACCGTCGGTGGCCTCCATGTTTAAATTGCAACATATTCACTGAGAAAATAACACATTCAATCTCAACATCTCGTGTTAAAGAAAGGGAATAGGTACACACATTCCGATGGTTATAACGATTTTCTAAAACGACATTGAAGTACCTACGACTACATCCCTTCCACACGCCGACCGCCGTAGACGGCCCTTAAACCGCTTAGTATTGTGAATTATACATAGGTTGTGAGTACTCCGCCTGGGACGAGAAGGGATGGTAACCACCACGATCGCCTTGATAAGAGGAGTCTTGCGATAACACCTGATCAGCTTGTGACTTTAACTGGAAGTCATCGCCAAGATAGCTATCCTGTATAAGGAATATAGAAATGACATTTTATTTTATGCAGATTCGATATAGCTATTTTTCAATAGCCATTTTATAAATAAGACGTTATTCAGTAAAATCTACATTTTCTACAGGATAGAGCAGATGCCGAAGAGACCTACCTGCGACAGTTCAGGCTGCGATAACGGCTGCGAAAGAGGGTGCATTGGTTGACTCATTCCACCTTGTGTTAGAGGTCCCTGAGATAACGGTCCTTGTGATAAGGGTCCTTGGGATAATTCCTGCGATACAAATATGAACGAAATAATAAATAACGAACACCATTTATATGTTGAAACAAGCTTGTAGAATAAAACGTAGTATTATACAATGGTAAAACAACTACAGTGGATATCTAGCTACCTGATTAGTAGTGTTACGGTTGTTGTACTGACCACTTTTATTCATACGGGGACCCATAGGCATGCGCTGTCGATGCTGTCCTGGACGAACCATTGTCTAAACAAACACAGAGCAATAAAATATAAAGCGTGGCACAACTACTAAACAAGAATACGTTGTTTTTTTATTATGACTACAAGAGCTATCGAAAACCAAAAAATTGTTTTTAATACAGCTTTCAATACTAAAACTGTCGCTACTTATTAAAATCTTCCGATCATAAATACATGCATTCCATTAGATGACAGATTAGCTCCGATTTTAACTTTAAGATTAACATAATCCAGCAAAGAAGATGATATTTTAATCGCTCTTCCTTATTAATATTTATAAAGTTAGAATATGGAGCAAACAACATACTTGGTGGTTAAATTGGTAAGCAGGGGGCGGCATGGGTTGCATGAACATACCCATCGGTATGGGAATATTAGGCGCAAACGCACTACGTGCTTGGTCTGGCCCGGGCGGAAAGAAATTCATTCGGTCGTGCGTTCTGTAGTATGAATCCATAACCGGGTCAACATGAGGTCGTACAGGGCGGTTAGTATACATGCCAGGTGCGATCAAAGCTTCGCGTGCGTCAAACATGGTGTTGGTCATGAAACGGCCACCTGGATTAGTGCGATTGACAAGTTTGCGTGGTTTACTGAACTGAATAACGCTCTCCTTGAGGTTGTTTAACGGGCCTAATAGAACAAAAAATGAATAATTCCAAAGAACCAACTGGTCATTGAATGCATATACAACATATACTTTTAACATGTATTGCTAAAAAGGACCTGGTCACTAGATGGGTTTAGAACTTTCACACAGTACAGTGAAGTAAGTAAGTACTATATAATTACCTTTATAAAGCAAAGAGAGGTAATAAACATAGCGATAAAGAACTTTTTATAAGTACAGATTAAAAGTACTAAATAGCGTAATCTAGCTATTTTACGTTCAGATTATTAGCTTATATAATTCAAGTATTAGAGAAGGAGACATATTCATATTTTTTATATAACACCACTGAGGGGGTATAAATACAGGGAGACGGTGATCTTAAGAGTGATATCGAAATGTAAAATAATAATTGTTTAGTCAACGGTCTTAGTTATATATATATATATATCTATAATTCGGCTTAGTGACTCATACACATAAAGGAGGCGGTATATACACAATGAGATTTTATTTTTGCAAAGACAAAACAGATTCGAAACCTCACATATTTGTACAGGGAATATTTCAGAATATATCAACAAAATCTAATTTTTTTAGCTAGGAAACGGTTGGAAACAACCCCAATATTATATAATCATTATTATTTTTTTATCAAATGTTGATTATATCAACAATTCTAATATGTTGCCCCTGAGAGACAACTTTTATTGAGGTCAATATGTCATGGATAGTTTACAGATATGCACGGATAAGATGAGTTAAATATCAGTGGTCATTGCACCATTACAATGATACTTGGACAGAAACTTGCCTTAGATTGTCTCGAAAATATTCTTAAGTGTTCTAGCAGAAGGTACATATACCCAGTAACTGTGAATACAAACCGTTCAAAATATACTATTTAAACATATTACCGACTGACTAATGAATTTCTGAATAGAAGATAAAGATGTGTTTGCTCCTAAATCAACCCTGTTTCCTTCGTCAAAAAAATAAAGGTCAATAAACTGACCAGACTTTCAAAAAACCTTTAATTTATGGTCAAGTTTCATTCTAGTTTAACTGTTTGCTAAATGTGAAAAGAAAGTCATCGTGCATCTTTTTTTAGAGATAGTTCTGCACAAATTTTCTGATTAGGTATTGTCTTCAAGGTGAAAGCTTATAAGAAGAAAAGTCGCAACTGATAAAACATAAACCATATTTATTAGGACATATTAATTAGGACATATTCTAAGCAAACTTTCAAAACAAAAAAATAAAGTAAAGTAAAAAGTTCATTCACATTTGAATCTCTAAATACCATCCTATTCACACTTGTAAAAATCACACTCGTCATGAATAAAGATTATAACCAAAAATGAAGAAACTATTTAGAATAGCAAAACAATCAATGTAAAAATACCTTCAACAAGCACTCTCTTCTCTTTATAGTCGTTCAGGAGATGGTTCCACAGTGGCTGTTTGGATAAAACCTTTGGATTACCCACGATAATCAAACCATATTTGGAACGTGTAAGGGCAACATTAAGACGACGTGGATCCTTCAGAAAGCCAATACCTTGGTGGTCATTGGAACGGGCACATGACATGATGATGTAATCTTTTTCACGACCTTGGAAAGCATCTACACTTGCAACTTCAATAGACTGAAAAAAATAAACTGAATAATTTAATTCTGGTGAAGTTACATAATATATAATATTCTCTCGACTGCATACAAAAAACAATGTTTAAGTAATGCTTTTTAATGTTCTGTCTACATTCTTCAGTTATGTTACTACAACCTAACATAACCAACCTGCTTTAAATGATATACAATCCATACAGTCATTTTAGAAAATATAAGGCATGTGGTCACTATTCGAGAAATGAACAACATTGGCAAATGCATTTTTATAAACTAAAGTTAAGATGAAAAAGAAGAACAGGTAAATTACCTGATACAAAGCAGCATGTAGAGATCCACTGAACTGCATATAAGATACTATATAAGCTCTTTGTCCTTCATAAGGTGTAATGATACCCATCTGTTCCGGCTTGATACCAGCACGTAAGAAACGGGTGGCTAACTTTTCAACTGTGGCTGCTTCAGTTCTAAATAAGTATAATATATATTGAGCATTATAACATATTTTCAACTATTGTCAGTATTTTTAATTTCAATTTCAATAAGAAACACACAAAATAAGAAGAGAAGTAAAAGTGAAGAAATCATTTAAAAAACAAAGTGAAGCTTTGATAGTTTAAACAACAACTATGATGGATTTATTTTTCGAAAATTCCCTTTTCTCTAACGTGATTTTGTAATGTTAGAAAAACATAACGAAACCAAACAAGACTAAGATGTGAAATAGTGTACACAACCTTTTAGTCTATAAATAACATTTTAGTGAACTTAGATTATTTCATGAAGAGTATGTGAAATATCACTCTCCTTGGAATGAAATAATTGTATGTTCAAAGAGAGTGTACACTTTTATACAATCAGTCATCCTGTTATATAAAAATTTGGCAAGTAAGTCTAAAAACAATGTACACTCGTGCTGAGTGAACAAATATACCTTCAACTTACCTATTTAAATAAGAGGTACCAGATGATGATATTTCTTCCTGTCCAGTGGTAGTATAGAAAAACATGGGTTTATCACTCACAGGCCATGGAAAATCAACACCAGGTTGGGATCGTTCAGCTAATAACATAAAACAAACAAAAATTTATCTATCTTTGTAGTTACCTGAGATCAAAACACAGAAATAGGAAGAATGACAACTGTTAAAAGTACCCAAATCTTTTTTGAGGAGGTCACTAGTTTAGTGATAGACTTTTTTCTGTCCTAAAAAATGTTATCTAGTGTGTTGGGAAATATGTTTCGGTACTTACCTGATTTGTTAAGCATTAAAAAAAATAATACAATGACCATTGTTTTATCCAAGGTATTGGTGATGATTTGATGATTTGTAGAAAAAATAACTTTTGACTTAGTTCACAAACAATTTTTAGAGAATAGACTCACACAGCCTAACCACTTTAGTCAGTAAGATTAAAAGAAAAACTTACCAACTGTGACACCATTTTGTAGTGTTCCATCGTAAAAAAGATTTGATGGAAATTCACTTAATGATGGGTGCATACGGTATTGAACTTGCAATCGAATAGGACGAATACCCAGGACAACCAAACGCTCAAACAACGACTGTGATAAACCAGCACTAAAGTAATGTTTGGAGAATTAATCATTAGAAATGAATAAAAAACAGTTTAACACAGAATTTGAGAAATTGGAAATAATTTTTACATTTTACATATTATAAGCAACAATAAAAAAAAATCATGATTAAACATCAATTTCAGGCATGGTGACACTAGCACCTTCTCACTATCCTAACGAACTGAACTATGGGTTCTTGATTCAGCTACCTGCACACCTTACTTCCTCACCTTAATAATTTGATGTCACAGATTAGAGAAAATCAGCAGTTTATCAAATTTAGAAAAACCTTCATAAGGCCTTAACGAAACAACATTTTAATATGAAATCAAAGAATTGTTAAATATGGTTTTATGCAATTTCAAATCAATCAATAAAATTTGAAAGTGTTCACAACCTTAGCAAATACAAAAACATAAATAATATAAGGTGGAGCGACGGTTAATAACATTAATTTTATCATTTGATATATTATAGACTCTGATTTCAAAGCCATGTAAAAATTTAATTGAATCGTGATTAAACTAAACTTATCCAGTTTTTAATCTATATTATATTTATATTAAGTTTCTGGTGACTAATTTGCTAATTCTTAACAACATTCGATACATCAAGTTTTCTTCTCATAAAAAAATTTACTTTTATCAAATTAAACCAATCAAACGGGAGAGATGGCTCAAAATATTAAGCATGGTGAGCGAAATTCAAACTCTTTAATTTACTTTTTAAAAAATTGCTTTTTCGTTCTGTAGATTATCAAATTTCAATAATTCTTATCACATACACATTTTTTTATTCAATACAGCTTTGTTTTAAAAAAATGTTTTATAAAACATCATTTAAATATGATGTCTTTTACACGATAAAAGGTGAATATATATTTAAAGATATTTCACAGAACGTTGTTTCCTTTACCAAAACTACTCAAAAGCCTTGTTTTACCAAAAAAAATTATATGTAAAATTTGTTTTTTCTAAATTATTTATAAAAAATAACGAATTGAGATACAAAGTCAAATAAAAAATTTTTTATCCCTTTTTACGTATCCTTAATTATTGTTCACTTATTTAAATTAATTACAACAGGAAAAAAATAATAACACATTAAACTGAAAGGCTAACAACAGAATAGGTGCATGTATGCATAACAATTCTCCACTAACCAAATAGTATTGAGAGTTAAAATCAATTCAAGTTAAAAATTTGTGGACATCTTATTTTTACAGCCACATCAATGAAAAAATGTAAATTAAATATTACCTTGCAGCTTTCTTACACATAACGACAGGACCCAGTTGACAATGATCCCCAACCAAAACGAGCTACGAATAATAAAATGTTAAGATAAGCTGCCACGATATTATAAATGAAAAGTACACAATGTATTTGGTATTAAGTTTGGGGAGTCCAATAAAATTAAAATTATGTTCTTAGAAATGAAACACTTACTTGCTTAGTTCCATGAACAATCGGTACCATGCATTCAGGTTCAGTGGCTTGAGTTGATTCATCGATAAGCACACATCGAAACCGAAGCTTTGCAACACGCAAACGAGGGTCTCCAGCACCAATACAGGTGGTACAAATAACATCAGCATGCTAAATGAAATTTATAAATCAGCCATTGACCTTTATTTTTAACAACTACCTATCAGACATACATTAAAAGGTGTTCCCCTGTTGTTGTTGTTGTTTGACAGTATACTACTTTCATAAATTTAAAGCTATAAGTAGTACCTGTAATAACTCTTTTTCTGCAGAAGTTTTCAAAGTTTTGTATCTCTTCTCATCTGAAGATGACAGTTCACCTTGATCATCTTTAAGTTGTTGAAGTTTTTGTAGCTCTGGCATGCTATCCATACTACGAACTTGATTGTGCAATGCTAAATGCGTAACTGGAGAGTCAATAGCTTCTCTGCTTTTCGCTGCTAACCGTACAACCTGATTGAAGAAGAAGAAACAGTCTATATAAAAACAAAACAATGATTTTTTTAAAGAAAGAATCTAGGTATACCTTTAACCACAGACAATGGGATCAACTTAGAAAGTGCTATCGACAACTAATTTGGATTAACTTTGCGCTGATCTTTATAACCTAAGTTTCTTTTGGTATTTTCAGTAATGTGGTTTTGGTATTAGGCTTAAGTTCATTGAATACATTAAATTACTTATATTTTGTTACTTTTATAACTCTTAACCTGATCTCAAACATTCTGCTCAAGAGATATTAACTTTTAAATATGGTGAAAACCCCTAAAATTGCATTACGTATACTACAATTTATTTCCAATTAACCTTGATTTTAATTTAAGCTTTTTTATTAGAACGGACCTGCTTTCAGACTTAAATACAAAATAATCAAGAGACGGAAATGACAGATCAGTTAAAGATTAAAAATTTAAATTGTATAATTTCTTTTACTTTAAATTTTAATTAATTATCTATATCCATACCTATCACATAAATTGATTAGTTCTAAGTATTTCAAGAGTATTTCAAAAATGCAAAACTTTTCGAATAAGTTTTTCCATCAAACATATTCCACATATTGGAAACATGATGTGATTGCAATATACAATAAAAACAAAATTGTAGAAGCAAATCACTCCAGCTATTTCACCTGGGCATTTTAAAGAGGCAAGTAATTATAGGGTCAGCATTTTATGGGCAAGGTTTTTTATGCTAATTCGGCAGGCTGCAATTTATGTTTCTGATTTTATTTTCTGAATTGTATTACAAAACTTGTAATACAATCTTAAAACATTTAAGTTATTACATCCACACTTTGTGTAAACATACCTTTAAACCAGTCTTGTCAATCTTCTCAGTCAGTTGATCCACAGCAATGTTGCTTGGAGCACAGACCAATACTTGGCCTAACCCTTGTTTTGCAAGATGGTACACAATACTGGCAGATGTAACCGTCTTACCAGTACCAGGGGGACCCTACAAATGAAAAGTGTATTTGTTCCATGTAATAAATAGTTGCTGTGAAAAAAGAATTAAATTTACAATTTAAAATATTGTAGTAAGAAATGTAGGTTATGTTAAAATACAATGCAGGTATCAACCAAAAAAAAAGTTGATTTTAAAAAGTCACCTGAATCAAACTGAGAGGTCTTTGAAGGACAGTTTTAACAGCATAAACTTGCGAGTGATTTAACTCAGGTAATCCAGGAGCTGAAAATCTAATATAAAAATCATAAATATAAAATAAAGTTTTCTCTAACATTTTTATACAGTAAAAGTAACTTTAATAAAAAGGAACCATTTAAACAACTTTAAGTAATTATACGCTAAGAAATACGATAACAGAGATGTAGCAAGGGTAGCATGATCATAATTTTACAGGCCTTGTATGAATTGTTCTAATCAGCTTTTCTTTTCAAGAATGTCAAATATTACAACAAATATGATGCCAATGGATTGACATTCAGGAACTTTTTTATAGACAAAACTACATCAAAACAATAACTACGAGTAAATACAGCTAGTTAAATAATTCTTCTTTACGCAATTAATAACAAAAACAAACAAACAAGACAACTCAATTTCAAAACTATGCTTTTAAATAGCAGCAATTTCCCTACCTAGAATAAAACAAACGCTTCCAAGTAAATGTACATGTGTACATTAATTAACATGTGTAAAAACGTGTAACAATTAGCGACATTAGTCACATGTACTAGTAAATGATATTTATTTTCAACATGTGATCTTATTTTAGAAGAACAAATATCGAGTTTATTGAGCTGTTTAGAAAAAGCAAATAAAGTAATGGTAAACTTTTGTTTTGTTGTGTTGTGTACATCATAAATTATAGATAGAATTTACTGCAAACATGTAAATTATTAGACTCTTCTTCTTGACCACATTTACGATACTCTTTAAATACCCACATTTATTTGGATATAAATGAATTTTCCATCAGAACAAAAATGTACTAAGCTACATGCTTAGCTTAATGAACTGAACATAGGGTAAAATGGTAAAATCTATCATGTTAAAGCAATGTGTTATTAAATTTATTGTAAGTTTTTATTTTTGTGTTTTCTGATAGTATCAAAAAGGGAAACTATCCAGCCAAAAACTCACTGGGATCATACTATCTATGCTACTTCTCTTGGTGTATTCAAATATAGAGTTGGCTTAATTCATTTTAGAATTCTTACCAAGAACTGAATGCTAGGTTACTGCACATACCTTTTCGGTAAAGAGCATTTGACATTTTGGTCTTCAACTTCATGTCCTAGTAACCGATGGTAGATATAACCACTCACTGAAGTCTCATCAACTGCAAATGTCTTCATTGCATACTGCATTCTAATATGGAATATCTGAATATAGACCAACTTGCACAAAAGCAAATTTTTCTATGTGTGCCAAGAACAAAGTTTAATATAGTACAACTTTTAATTTTAAGACTTGTTTTACAAGTATATACTTGTACATACATGTATATACATGTACACAAAAAAGTATACAATACTTTTATACCTTTTTAGCCTGAAGATAAAGGTATTGAAAAAATACCTAAGGAAGTTCCATCTTATCCAAGCCAGTTCTTTTATTTAAATTTATATATTTTTTTTACCTGTCAAAAGAAGTAGATTTCCAGATAAAATCCACAGAAAAGTGGTGTGTACATTCAGTTGGAACGCCATCATTTTTACGCAATTCTAAACCAACTTCTTCACCAAAATCTTAAAAACATTGTTAAGGAAAGGTCTATTATAACTATTTATTTTAAATTAATTTACAAGTGACAATGGGGATTCGTAAAACATGCTCCAGTATGCACAAATAAAATTATCATGATAACAGACACTTACAATGCCTCAATGTAATATTATCTCTAACATGTAACATTAACTCTTCTATTCTATTTTGGTGAATAACTAATATTTGGTGATTAAAATAAGAAGAACTAAGTTGGACAGGACTTATTACACTTATTATACTGTACATTGTATTGACTTTGAATACCTTGCAAAAAGCTAATGCTGATTGTTACTTATCATATCTCTGTTTCAACACAACTTATTGAAAAAGCAACTGAGATGATTAAAATGTGTTACTTATCATTCAAAAACATGCTTATTTATTGATTTAAATTGTAGGTATATGGTATTTTGACCTTCTATCTGACTTCTAGTTAAAATAATATTTGAATTTACATAACAACAGCATATGAAAAGATACTATTAGGAATTTTGGTTACATGTCCCTCGCCAGACCATGGTTTTCGCATTTCACCATTGTATCGCAATCGTAATTCATCACCTTGCATTAATCGCATTTCACCATCTGCTCTTGGGAAGTTAAAGTAAGCTATGCGCTTCTTATTTAGACCAATATCCCAACGAACAACAATATTATCTTGAGACTAGAATAAAAACAAATAAGATAAAACCCTGCTAGTTAAAGAAGCAACAATCGAAATATGTTGAGGGTTTGCATATATACAGGTTCAAAATATTGCAAATTATTATTTTATTATCAACAGCGCTCTCCTTAAATATAAAACTATATGAACCTGAGATTCTTTCAGCTTTTTATCATACTCTGCTTCATGGTTAACTAAAGGACCAAAGATGTTTTGATATTGGTAAGCATCTTCGTAACGCAGTAGTACAGACTGTGGTTCTTCATCAACGCCAGGTTTCTCAAGGTCTTCCAAGGTAGCTTCTGGGTTATCCTGTAAATATTTTATTTTATGTGTCTTTTAAAAAGCTTATATCAAAAACGAGAACAACACATGCATGCAACTTTATTTTGAGTTTTATACTTACACATTTAACAACTATCCTTGAATAAATGTGACTGTAACAATACTTCACTGTTCATAGTGAGGGTAGTAAGAGAAGAAAGTTTGATTCTTTTGTGATTGAATAGACTCACTGTACCTATCTAACAAAATATTGATTTATTAGATAACAACATAAAAAACATATTTATCTAACCTTCCATAACTCTTCAAGTTTATTAATTTGAGTAGCAGATATCTGTCTTGCTCTAAGCTGTTCTTGTTCAGAGGGCACCTTGACAAGCCAAGATAGAAAACACCTGTCATTAATCAGTGGCTGCCATTGACTCTGATCCCAATTTGTGTCTTGTTTGTTACTCTGTTGAGCACATGGTTGTCTAAACCAAAAAATCACAAATATTTATTCACAATAACATAATTTTAACTTCTGTTTTTAGGCAAGAAGCAAAAAAACAGGAGTTTTAGTACCAATCTTGATTTGGTATACTTACTCATCCATAAAATAATGGATGTGTAAGTAAAATAATGGAAATAAATAAATAATAAATTGCATCAACTTACCGACATAAGAGTACAACAACAGAATCTGCCTTAGCAGGAATAAAACCAAGTAAAAACACATTTCGACATCCACAATTGTAACATTCTAACTGTGTTTCACCAAGAGGTCCATCTTTATGCAATGTTACTTCCTTGTGCTTGGCTCGCACTAGATGGTTGATTATATGACTGAAAAAGAAATCAACAAAATTTGTAATGACAAAAAAAAAAAGGATTTCAGCAGATAAAAACCTTCTCATATCAATCATGAAAGATGCTTTCAAAAAGTGATGTTAGATTTAATAATTAAAAACGATGGTTCAATGATACTGTAAATCTTTTTTTGTTTTTCATTGTTTTCAACTTACAAAGTATTTTACGAAATAAGCTCAATCACTTGAAATTAGTTCCTAAGATA
>JAUELD010050021.1:0-24765 GCA_031471615.1 Aglantha digitale | reverse complement strand
TCTTTAAAATAAATTTGACCTTGAATATTCTAAGATCTCTTCTTTTTATTCTTTGTTTGAATAGAAATTGAATTTCTTTCTTTGTCTTTCTTTTCTTAAGTAGTTATTAAATTTTGTTGCTACATTTTAATATTCATTTAGGTCACTTATACCATTTCGTCAAGAAGTCATATGTAGCGTCTGTCATGTGACATGCCCTCACCCTCGTTCTGTGTACCTTCACATAGAAACACCCGCTCATCAGAACTGGGTGAAACAGTTTTTCAAGGATGTGTGACCAGTCGTGCAGTAGCTATAGAAAACATATGTTGTGGCCCGTTACAGAAGCTAGTAGATGAATAAATACTGGCTATATTGCCACTGTGGAAAGACCATCATAGCGTTGTGTGGTGACTGTTGTTTTTATTCTGTTTATAAAAGCGAATATTTTCAGCCTAGCATCATTATTTTAAAACGCGACTTTAATTCGTAGTTGCAATGAAGACGAGGCTGATAACAGTCAGTGTTAAAATGAATACTGAAAAATACAGATGCAATGAATGGTTTTGTGAAAGTATTACGTAGAACAATAAAGAAGGACGATGAAACTTGTTCTAGCGTAAATATGTCGTTAATGAATACTGTATTGACTTTAGTTATTTTTCTTTCAAATGATTCTCAGTAGTCTTTAAGTAAGAGATATGCAAATCCGTACTTTTTACACGTCTTGATTATACAAAATAAATTGGGCTTAATGCACGTCTTGATCGTCCAAGATAAATTGGGATCGCTATTGTACATAATTATTATTTTGTTGTGTTTAGAAGGATTATATACTGTACAGTTAACATAAAAACTTAACCAGGTGTGCTCACCAATGATCAGGTGGAATTTCATTTGAATTTACCATAAGTTTTTTCTTCTTTCTAATACCTTAACTTGTTATCTAAACCATTGTATGCGGTAGGGACATGAAAGTGATGTATGCCGTGAAAAAGAGTTATGTTGCACTACCACAGTTTCCCCTTTGTTGTTTTCTTATGGCAGTCAAAGAGGATTAACAACGAAAACGTTGCCTTTATACGAAAAACACATATACACAGTTCTATAAAAGCCTAAGTAGATTTATCAATAAAGTTTTTACATCAGGTATGTTCATCTCAATACTATAAACAAAATTCGTCGCATTCTCTTTAACGCCATCTTTCTATTACACGATGACACTAAGAGTAAAATACTGCCCATGATAGGATGTTAGAGATAACATACAATGGAGAGTCACCGCATTAAAACATCGTATGCGGCAACGGTGGAGACTCGCTCACTTCATCGCCTATTAAAACGGTGATCAAACTAAAAGATGAAAAAATGAATGTTACTGAGAATCGTGCAGTAAAATTTACTAAATACGACAAAACCAAACAACTTCACAAAACCCCTTTTGTTGAAATAGTATAGGAACGCCATATTTCATTATCTTCTTCCAACCCCCTATAATGACGCATACAGTAGTAGTTAAGTAAATCGACATATGACGTCACATTAGAGATTGATAAGACGCTCCCATGTTTACCACTTCATATTTAAAACGAATCCTAATTTCCATGAGATCCGTTCGATATTCCGTAAGAAGACCACGTGTTTTATAAGAATGACCACGTGTTTTATAAGAATGCTATTAAATGCACCAGTTAAAGCCCTTTTCAGGTGAAAGCCGCCATTTTGGAAGTGGGGCAAGTTTAAATGGCGAAGATACTTAATCGAATGCTTAAGCTTAAGTAACCTAGTAAGCAAAATAGTTTTTTTTTGTAAAATCAAATAAGATGTAACAGAAACCTTCAACGCAGAATACTTGTTTTTTTTTTTCAAACTTAGATGAATCGCAAACAAAGCGAAATATACAGAGGTCGAAAAAATATACAGTGGTCGAGTTCGTTACTTAGCACGACCACTGTAATTGGTTTAACTTACCATAATAAAAAATAAGATACTCACCAGTATAAAAACATGAAGAATGAAAGCATGTGGAATAACAATTTAAAAATGGCTTCGTGAATGAAACCTCTGAGTGCATTACGATTTAATATTTCAGCAGGATCGTAAAACGAGATGTGATTCAAAGGTTTCCGCACGATTCTAAAAATAATTCTAAACCATTCCAAAATAGGAAACCATACAATGGAGTAAAGCAGTAAATGTAAAATAGTGTTTTTCTTTTAAAGTCAATTTATAAAAGTTTTGGTTGTTTCATGTCACGTAGCTATACAACTATTCATACTGTCACTCACGCCTTTCATAGCAGCACTTAATTAATTCTTAATTACTGAACTTCCCTTAAAGCGTGACTGCTCAAAAGTTGAACTGCAAACGAATAAAATAAAAATACGTACAAAACTAGTTAGTTATGGTTTTATTTTTGGACTCTCGGCTTTGAAGGAAAGGCGGCCTTTAAATTCATGTTTGTTCGTTTGTTACCAACTTTTTTAGGGAAAAGACCAGGAACTGGCATATTAGTTTTTTCTGACTTTAGACACGCATATAGGCATTCGTACTAGAAAAAAAATAACAGAGCCTAATTATTCTTAAAATTGGGTTAAATGGGGCGTAGCCAAATTTCTTATGAAAATTCTTTTTCCAAAAAGACTCTTTCCAAAAGGTCAAAATTGGACCAGTTTTTAGTTTTTATATTGTTTGAAAGTCATCAAGCGTCAAGTATTACTTTTAAACCGTGCAATGTCACAAGAGAGACTTTCAAGTAAGTCCTACCTATATACCAGGAATAATGTCATCGGTAATGTTACAGCTAATGAACCATAGCAACGAAAACAAACAAACAAAACAGTTGATATTGATATTGTAGTAACTTCAGGAATAACAACCTAAAAAAATATTCAATGTAGTACGCTAAGTCATTTTATAATATTTCAGCACCATGGCCATACTTACTAAGTTCTGACTTACCTTATTTAATCTACTACAACATGTAATGGCATTTATAAAATTCGATTCGAGATCTGATAAATTAACAATCTAGCAAAGGATGTCAAGTTAAGAAACAAAAAACTGAGTGAAATAAATTCTATTTTATAATCATTCATTCATAATTGAATTCTACTATTTTTAGAATCTTGTTTTTGAAGGTCTGGGTCGGAAATTTATAAATATAAAAATATAAACAAACCTTTTTTAACAAAAACAGCAGGTGAAAAGATACATAAAACCGACAAAACAGCACGTCAATAGATTTTTAAGATACAAATAAAACCGACAAAAACAACACGTCAATAGATTGAAAAGATACATAAAAAACCGACAAAAACAACATACTGCACGACTCTACTAACGCCACCATGTAAACAAATGTCAGTCCATCCATTTTTTTCTAATTCATACTAAAATAATATCTAAAAAAATATTTAAAACATAACCTTAGCTGGGTTTCTAATATCTTTATAATGAAAAAGAGATATTTTGTCAAAGTATAATTTGTTATAAACGAAATTTAGTCGCTGTTATTTGTTTAATATTAAAACTATCTTATGGAAAGCCGTAATACGTTATTTAATTATACAATATGCTGACGACAATCAATAAGAGTTTTCTAAATGGATAGTTACGACGCCTTAAAATACTGAATACCATAAAACTTTATTGATTGATTTATCACTTTATGCTGATAATACCGATACCATAAAACTTTATTGATTGATTTATCACTTTATGCTGATAATACCGATACCATAAAACTTGTTAACAACTTAAGATGTGTTCTGAGAAAAATTCTTCGCCACACGTCCCCTTTTCAATGTTAACCTGCGATCTGTAAACAAGTAGTCTAACTGCATTGATTGAGCGAGTCAATCAAAACGTGAATAACGGGCAAAGTCAAAATTAACCCCTACTGACTACCTTAAACCTTATATAAAACTTTACTGACAGAAATGTTTTTTCAAGAAGAAATGAAACCAAATATTAGGATTCTTTTCTTAAAATACATCTTTAATATTTCACTAATACTTTTTTAATAAACTTTGATAAAAATTCCAAACTATAAAACTGTAAACACATATAGACAACACGTGATATAAAAAAAGAAATAAAAAAATTTACAATTCAATATAAGTGAAGTATTTTTTCACATTGAGACCATTTTCTATACAACTGCGAGTTAAAAAATTGATACAGTTACTCTAACATCTCTTGATTGTTTTTCTGTTCAAAGCAGATTATAATGGTTACTAAGGTAATCACAGACTAAATAATGGTTAGATTAATAACAACAAAATGATGACAATTTATCTTTAAACACCCACGTGCTAGCTTCATTATCACGAATGTAACTGCTGATATAATATAGGTCTGCTCTCGTCGCACGCTTTTTCACAAGAAGGACAATCTATCTGTTGCAATGATTTTCTATCTATACATACATAAGTTTGAGAAAGCACTTGACCGATTCCCTAAAATTATTTCGGTAAAGAAATTAAATTTAATTAAGAATTATGATATAAAAGTAAGAAATAATGATAAAATATAGTCGTAGCTATTTTTTAATTACAGGAACTGAAATATTTCTTCCATAAACATCAAAAACAACAACATCAAAAACAACATCAACAAAAACAACAACAACAACATCAACAACAATAACGCAGTCATTTTACCTTGACATCACCACAACCTGGACAGACTATTTTAGAGTAGCCATCTTGGATTGGCTTGATGATTTCGTTCATCTTATAAAAACAACAAATCAGACGATCAACTGAATTTAATATTTTACTGAAATATCAAGTAATATTTAAATGTAATATCTTGCAACAGTAAATAAAACCTATTTAGTGAACATGTTTGTTTTAGATAAATAGATACCTCAAATCCATCGCGTCTTGGGAATATATGTCCTTTTTCAAGCAGCCTGTCAAATAAAAGATGAAAGATAAACAATCAAACAAACAAACAATCATACTCTCAAATAATTCACAAATTACACTAAAATAGCCAACAGATTCCTACAAACAATATATAAACAGACAACCCCTGAACCAACCAACAAACAATTCTCAAGCAAACGCAGAGGAAGGTGAAGGTATAAGGGATAAACAAACCTACTTTTGAACATCGTATTTATCAAGCATCTCTAAAGTTCTTTTGAAATAATCATGCTCTTTATGAAAGCCGGCTACGCTGGCTGCACAAGTTCCATGTTTTTCATATTCGTGTTTCCTAAACAAACACAAAATTATAATGCAAATAAATGTGTGTTATAATTTCAGGACCACATCCAGACCAAGACTATAAGCTCTCACCTTCAGAGGATCATTTAGTTTTTGTATTATGATAAAATTCTCTCATAAAAATATCATTCACTTATATATTCATTCTCATGTAAGGCGACTAGACGGAGTTCAGATACATTATTATGTCAGACTACTAGACGGAGGAGAGCGACATTATTGATTATGTCAGACGACTAGACGGAGGAGATCTAAATTATTGATTATGTAAGGATTGACATGGATTTATTCATGATAAATAAAATAGCTACAAATTCATTCATTACCATAAACTGTCCACTGCTTCGTTCACATATAGATTGGGCCATACTCGTAATAAATCATATTCTATATCCTAAAATTGAGCGAGTTATATCAACGTTGCTTCAGTTTTGACATCAACAACTAAAATGAAGACCCGCAAAATAACCTGCACTTGTTTTACGTCAAACTTCCACTGATGACAAAAACTTGGATATGATTTGATACCAGACGGCCATAGACCATGAATGGTCCAACCTTTTACTAACGTTGGGATTTGACAAGGATGACCTGAAGCCTAGAAAGTTATCACAAAGTAGGAGTAAGTAAAATTTCACGATAATACTTTATACTTTAAGTGATCTATATAAAAACATCTAAGACTGCCTACGTTTACAATTTGACAGGTAGAGAGGGGCCATCTTTGCACCAACATGAAATAACTCCAATCAGATGTATTATTTATGTGCGCATGACTACAAAAACAAAACAAGAGTGAAATCATAAACCTTGCTTTGAGACTTTCGGCACTTTTTCAACAAAACGACAAGCTACAATTTCGAACAAAGGTAGTAGCTTTGATAATTAAATATTATAATATAATAGTAGCTTTTAGCTACTACCTAATAAAAGCTACTACCTTAATATAATAAAGGTAGTAGGTTTGTTCATTTTAAAATCTACAGTAGCTTTAGCAATAAATTAAACGACGAACGAACCTACCTTAGACCTGCAAAGAAGAGCACGAGCAGTGTATTTACTTTCATTATATTTATTTAGTATACTAAAAACGAGAACAAACGTGAAGAACGAAGATGGAACACTGTTGTCATAAAAACATCACATAAATAGTGAAAACACGTACAAATAACATGCAGAAAAATAAAAAGATTCAACCATTGATTTCATTGATTTTCATTTCCTGGTTTTATTTTAAATATAGCTTTCTTGCATTTCAAATTTTACTGAAGTGATATATTGTTTTTCATTATTTCGTTCAAGTTTTTCATACATTTCTCCCAACATGAAACAAAAATGAAAAACAACTTATTAACAAAATATGGAAATTTTATTGGAAATTTTAACAATACAATATAAAGTGGATATATTAAAAATTTAGTAATTAAATCAACTCATCAATAATTAATTATGCACATAATTTATTGAGATATTATAAAAATACAGACTGTTTATTTCAGCTACTGTTTCATTTAAGTGGAACATTTTATAAGAGGAACTGTTATTTTGAGTTTTGCCTTAAATTGCGAAATTAATAATGCGAGAAATTATAACTGATGAAAGAAAATGTTTCTTTTATCAAAATTCATTTATATATTAATGAATAATTAACACAACTTACAATATATAATAATAAAATATTCTTCTACAGTCTATCTAAAAAACTACCTTCAACCTTTTATCGACATTTTTTATAAAAACTTAACTAACTTTCGAGTGGAAGTAAACTAACAACAATAAAATTGTATGTAAAACAAAAGCTGTTTTCCAGAACTCTTCTTTCCTTGGATTACAATAAAACCAATTTTAGTAATGAATAGGATGGTAATACGTGTCTTCATCTGCATTACACTTATGTTCGCAATCGGTACAATCTATCAACTGAAGTTGTTTATTCAAGCAAACATACGCCCCACTCAATAATTGGCCGATGCTCTAAAAATGAAGCAAATACAGAATTAACTCAGCAAGACAGCCAGGTGGAAATTTAATGGTTCAATATGGTACAATATGATTTCTCATTGTTTTTATTTCATTTCTCAAAAAAAATATTTCATAACATGTTACACAAATTCTTATAACAAAATATAAAATTATAGAAACTGTTTAGAAAAATATTGTTTTGATAACATTTCCAAAAATAAAAATAAAAATAAGAAATTTCAGAAAGGAAACAACAGCAAAATTCTTTGAAAGATGTGGAAACTTAAAGATTTAACTAATAGTAAGAAATCATCTATTTCATCAATCAAGCAGTCATCTAAATATATACAATATTAAACCAATAACTGGTGGAGGTTTTGAAACAATACTTAAAAATCAAAAATGCAAGAACACAGAAAACTTTTGTTTTTCGCAATGCTACTGGTTTTGTATGTTATAATTGGATCGAAAATATTCCAAGTTATTGAAAGCAAAATTCATATAACATTTATGATGATGCAATTTTCTTGATGTACCGTACAAAATACAATATCACAGTACAAGATCATACAACCATTCTAAAAAGCAACCAGGGAGAACATCAAGTAAAATGGTCATTCTTTTCAGTATTTTTGTGGATCAGTTGTGACAACAATAGGTAAGAACAATATGTTTGTTTTACAAATTACTGTCAAATGGAATGTTATTGTTCATTTTAAATATGCAAAACAAAGGCTTAACAGAAAACAAAAAATGCTTAATCAAACTTTTCGATTGAGTATGTATTTAGTATGTTTTTAATATCATAATTATTAAAAACAAAATAACATCAAGTTTCTTAAAAACTAAATTCATCATTTTCGCTATTAGCACCTTTTGGACGGCTTTAGAATTATTTTTACTTAGGTAGTTAAAAAACTACCTCTTTTCTTTTTAGGTAACGGCCATATTACCCCACATATAACTCCAGAAAAAATTACATGTATATTTTATGCTATATTTGGTATCCAGCAAACATTATTAGTAGTAAAAAATCTGGCGACAAGCTTATTCAAAAACAAAATTTCTAATAAACGAAATAAAAAAGTGGATGAAAAATAAAGAACCGACACATTTAGAAATAAAAACTTTTGCAGTTACGTTGCTTCTAACTCACACGTTACTCATGATAACTGCATACATGTATAAAACATCAGAGAACTGGGACTTCATAGACAGTATTTACTATTGCTTTACAGTGTATTCCACCATTGGTTTCGGAGATCTTGTACCAAGTGAAGGGCATGGTATAGACATGGACCATAAAAACCATAAAAATAGTGTCATTCGTTTAACATTTTCAATGATAGGTCTTGTGTTCATGTTATCATTAATAACTTTGTCTTAAACAATGTGAATGACATCATTTCAAACCTACTACCAACCATCAAATGTCAGAGGCGAACCTTAAAAATGTTGCGCACCTTAAAAATTCGAAAGACGAAAGCACCACAATAACATAAGATTATATGTTACAAGATAAACAGATATATACAGTACAAGAAAAAATTTAAATAAAATAATTTGATCAAAATAACTCCTGTTGGTTTTTCGTAGTTTAATAAAATAGTTACTATGAGAACAGACAACAGTAAATTATGTACAAAGAAGAATAGCTAGGAAATAAGAGCACCATATATATGTTATATAATTTTTTGGATATCAAGAAAATAGACTTAATTTGATTTTTTAGATTTACATTTTATAATTTTATTTAAATTATTACAATTTTGAAAGGAAATATTATATATATATACCGAAGAAACACTTTGTTCTCTAAATAATTATATTTTTAGCTCTATATTATTTAACTTAAAATTTCACCATTTTGTAAGTTCAAAGATAAGCTAAATGATTGAACTAGATAAGAACTTTTTCAATTACTAAAGATGTATTTGGTATGTATGTTCATGTTTTTTAAAATTAAACATGATGTTCTTTCACAGGCTTAGACTTCATTTGACGTCAGCAAAATCTCCTAAGTCCCCTAGGTACAGTTTTGCAAGTTGGAAGTAAAAAAACCCTGAGTCTCAGCTTGGTTTTAAATGTTTTGAAAGACTTCATCTTTTAAGTAAAAATTGTACTGAGCTTGCATGATTGCAAAAAACGTCAAATATTATGAAATATAACATGATGTCAATGCATTTCTGTTTACGAATACAGGTCTTATTGATGAGTAAAATTAAGTTATCTTAACTACGTTAGTATTACTTATAAAGAGTCCATTATTTTAATATATGAATATTGATATTATTCTGTATTTCGGCGTATCATCATTTATCAAAATAAAACATTAAAACCTTAAATAAAGATATTGAAAAAGTCAATAACAACCCACCTTTGTGTAACTGCACTCCAAACATACTTCCACATTAAAACCTTTATGAATGGCACTTTCTATATCTGCAATCTGTAAATAATAATCTATTAGTTTGTTTGCATTGTTTTGATTAACTAGAAGATATAACAATGAAATGATACTAATATTATTATTTGTTCTTCTCACATGATATAAATTTTATGTCACAACATAAATATAATGTGACATATTTTATAACAAAAATGAAAATACTTAAAGGCAACCCAAAATGATAAGACAAGCTGGACTTGTATTAAAGAACTTTGAAAATTAAATATTCGAAACTAGAAGAAACTACTACTAGAAACTACAAAAATAAAACTAGTAAATTTTATGAAACTAATAGCGAAATTCCTTTCTGGGTAACAGGGATAATCTATCTTTATGACATGTCAAATAAATATAAAACTACATTGAAGGTTCTACCTTGTAAACCATAGTGAATTGATTGTACTTATTTGGCACAATACTTGGTAAGTTGAAAACAAACAATAACCAAGAAATTATAGTAAAAATGATGGTACCAGTAGCTAGTACCAGGGATTTTTTTTAGAGTTTTTTTTTATCAATTGGCACAATAATTTTTTCTGAAAATTTTACATTATGATTTCTAGATAAAAGCCGCTAATGAAGCTTCAACTTATTTTTGAAGTCATCACGGTAAGTTATCGGAGATACTCTGACTTTGACTTTAAATTTCACTAAATCTAAATTTTTTTATTTTTTCATATTTTTTAAAGCTATTCGACATAGGCCCAACTAACAACTAAACCCTGCTATATTATATGTCGATGAAACAGTTTTTTTTTGATTTGATTATGATAACATGAATCATTATGCCAATCTCAATTTTTCTCATAGCAACAACATAACAATAACATAGCAACAACATAATAATAACATGAGACTCACTTGGTAAGGATTGTCACCAGGAATGATATCACTGCTACTGAGAACACTAAAAAATAAATTTCGTTTATACAACATCAGAGTTAAAAATACTACTTGTTATGCAGATAGGTTAATGCTTACTTCATCATATCATATTTGTCTCTCAAGAGAATAGCTTGATTGAAATAATCATGTTCTGTATCAAATCCTGCAGCACTTGCAGCACAAGTACCATGTTTTTCGTATTCATGCCTCCTAATATATAAAAGACAAGTATTAGTATATTATCAGCACAAAATGTTTTTCATAAGATCAGTTCTTTAAAACTACAATGATGACAAATCACAGCAGCCTGTTTGAATGTTTAATTTAACAAGTGTAGGTTCTTCTAGCTTTGTTTTTAAGTTTTTTTGTTGTTTAACTTTTTTTGTTTATTTGTTAATTAGTTGGAAGTAAAAATCAATATAATGCACCATTAACTTGTAGAAACTAGCAAACTAGTGAATTACAAGAAGCTAGTAAATCTAACAACTTACCAGAAGCTAGTAAAACTAGTAACTTACCAGAAGCTAGTAAAACTAGTATCAGCAAACAAGTTTGGCCAATACATTTCCATTTTAGGTAATAAATCCTTAATTATAGAAAGAATGTGTATATAGCAAAAGAAAAACATGTAATCGAATGTGAAACTAAACTAAACTTAATAGATAAAAAGTTTGTAAAAAAATGTGTCTGAGTATTTAATCTCTAAGTTTTAGATAAACGATAATATTACAGTCAAATATTTTATCTTCAAAATCATCTTTTTGAATAGCCTTTTTTACTTCCCCACATTTAGCATATAAAACCGCTCACATGTTTGTTTATTCAACTTACAGATAAAGTACATATAAATTTATAAATATATTACACTTACTTTTACTTTATCAACGTCAAACTTCCAAGGCTTACAATAAAAAGGCTGTTGACGTGATTCATGTGTTGACGGCCATAAACCATGTAGTACCCAGCCCTTTACAGATGGAGGTATAATACACTTGTGGTGATGAGATGACGCCTATGTAAACATTATATAGATTAAATTAGTGATAGACATGCTGGCACAAGTTTTTCCTGGCCTAATAACGTCATAAATCATATCCAAGCTCCAAGAGAAAAAACATTATTCAGACTTATTTACAAACTTCACAAGCCAGACTAAGTGGGTAAATGAAAACTGAAAACTGAAAGAACAGGAGGGATATATTATTTTTGTTGAAATACCACTTTAGACGTGTCTTGTTGTCTTATACAAGTTTCCATGTTGCAATTTGTGTCTTAATGTTATTGAAGTGGAATACCTTATTAAAGCTATAGAACAATAGAAGAAAGAATGGACTTACGTTAGTATACTCGCAAGATGATTGTGGCCATTCAGTAACCAGCATGAAATAGTCCCAATCAAGGGTGTCCCTATTAAAATAATGAGCATCCAAATTCTATTAACAATACTCTAAAGTTTAATGAATGCACTTTTCTGAAAACTTATTTTACACGAGAAAGATTTATCCAATTTTAGGCGCCCATCTTGAGAATAAATAATAATCTTTCACAAGTCTTTGGAATACAATATTAACCAATCAAATCACCATATTCGGTATAGAAAGATTCTCAAAAGAATTAACAATAAAGCTTAATTTAATGATGAAAATGTTTGTCTCTATAAATTGAGAATTTAGTTAACATTAAACCTTCTTTACCTATTTTCAATTACTTTGTCTCCATTATACGTACTGACATAAAACAGCATACATATATACAAAAACACAAATGTTGATTTAATCATTTTTACTAAAAATGAAACAAAAACATAGAAGACTTTGTGGCAGGATAAGAAGAGATAATTAGAAGAACAAAAACAAAAGATTATTACAGGAAATATTTTCTATATGGAAACAAACGCATAAGTCAACATTTATTGAATATAAGATAAATAAAATAAATATACAGTATAATTAAAAAAAAAGGCCAACCTTGTATTGGAAGAGTTTTTAAATACTTTAATACTTTAGCTCATTAGGTGGCGTACATATTTAAGTGGTTAAAGGGAACCCAAGTTGGGCTTATACTAAAGAGCTTTATAAATTATGACAATGTTTTTTATTTCATCTGGAAATCTTTTTTCGTTCTTAAATTATTAGTGGTTGTATTTGTCAAATTCAACCATTTTGAAATAGCAAATTAGTGAAACTTATAAAAGTGAAAGTCCTTTCTGGGTACCAAATATAACCATCCTTGATGACATTACAAATAAATATAAAACTATGTTATCATCTTTTTTTTGAAAATCATAGTGAAGTGTGCTATGATAAAGCATTTTCTATGACTTTTGATGTTAAGTTAAGCAATGCATACAAGCACCCATAGGATATAAGTTAACTATTCAAAACTTCTCTAACTCAGTATAACGTATAAGATCAGATCAGGAACTATGGTTATTTTCCATCTGTTTTCCATTTAGTTTTATATTTATATTTTAGTTTTATAATAAATATATGATAGTCTGTCAGTATTTTACTACTAGATATATATATTATTTATAAAAAAATTCATAATAATTTCAATAAAATTAACTATGGAAATGCCACAAGGGAAAAATAAAAAGCTAAGATAAATATGTTAATAGGAACAAACGAGGCTAAGTAAGAGAACATATATGTATAAAAGGGAAATAAACAGCTAGTAAGTAGAGGCTAGTCAATAATCTCTGAGGATAGTAACTTAAACTACCACTTCTAAACTGTACAACAGTTAGCCCACCAGGAAACCCCTTTTTAGTCACTTTAATTGTGGAAGAAGGGTGGTGATGCAGTCAAAGGATCTGGGGTATTGTAATTAAATACTCCTCGTTTACTGTTATTAAGAAATATATTATTATCAACTGAGATTATGTTTGAAGCAGCATAATGGAAAGCACTAATAAATTTCACTGCAATATTCACAATTCGATTCACAGGTTGTCTGATAAGGAAGCGCAAAAGTGAACACCATTAAAGCACAAATGGGAGCATAAAAATACACCAAGAAGTTTGGACCAAGGACTTAAGCCTCGTAAAATATCACTCTATCATCACCTTTTAAAATGTTTGGGAGTGGTATATTATTGTAGAGCTTCAAAAAGATATTGTAGCTAGTCATTAGAGATTTTAGGCACACCATTCTGTAGATGACATTTTAGAGGCATGGTATTTTAAACAACTGAACAAAGATGATTAGATAAACTAAAAAGTAAGTAAGTAATGTTTATTTACTAAGAAATTGAAAAGACATAAGAGAATAATTTAAACTAAACTTCACACTCTCCCCTCATCCCAATAGCAATATTAAGAATCTTATATGTGGATATGGTATATGGATCCATACAGCCATAAATACCGAAGCTATAATATTTATTTATATATATATATTATATATATTGTAAATTTATTTAAATGACTTTTTACGTTGTAAAATTTGGCTGAAGATTGCTTACGCATGAAACTAACATAGTTCCAACAATAAAAGTGAATTTTTATTTCTGATTACCTACTCAGTATATTAGCTCTATTTTACATATTATTGAGCACTCTTACATGAAGAAGTTTAACAACACATCAGTTTATATAATTTATTATTATATAATATATATATTTTCATATAATTTTTTTAAATCCATAGCTAGCTATATAATATTCAGTCATATACTAGCTATAATCATAATAAAGAAACCAATAATCCCTACAAAGGCTCCCCAGATAACTAGCAACTGCTTAGCTATAGTAGCTAGATATAGACAGATTTCAATGTTTACATCACGTGTTCAAATTTCGCAATTACAAGGACCGCATTATGATGATTTGACAGGCAGAAAGGTAGGTTTAAGTGACAGCCTATAGAAATATAGTTTTAACTCTGAATTTTTTATATAATTTACATTTTGATATGAAAATAAACCTCTCAAAAATTCAAAACAAAATATTTTCTTCAACTTTAGATATTTTATGTTTCTTAACGCTTCCGTATGTAAATCGCTTGAAATTGCTTCGTTTCTGCCTGTCAGATTGATTTTAACGGGCCATTTTTATCACGTGGTCATAACAAAAAATAAATTTTGAAATCCGTCTATAGCAAGCAATCATACTATTTTTGAAGCAAAATATTAGAATTAAGATAACTGCTGTGCTCATGTGACTATATAAAATGATATATACCTGAGACATTATGTCAGACAGTTAATCTAAATTTTTAATCCAAATTAAACTTTTTTTATTGCATGCAACCAATAAAAACTACTAGATTTTCTAACTCCGTGAAATTATTGCTTTGTGTCAAAAAGGAGGAAAAATATTCCTTGTATGAAATAATAGTAGCTTTTACTAGGATACGTCTGTACACGGTATATTTGTAGACAAATTGTCTGAGTTTAGTGTTACTGCGAGGTACTTGAAGAATACCTTCATTTCTAAGACGGTACTTACTTAATAGGAGGTTTTTCAGTGTGTATATTATGTAAAACAGGAGCGTATGTTTCGTTTTTACATTTGTAAACCAAATATTAAAGATTTTTTTAAATTTTACACCATAAAAACTCCCAATAGAATGTCAGTTAGCTTTTCAGTCCTTCCATATTAACTGCCGCCTTTTTGAAATATACTTTATCAGGAATCTTCTAACGAAAGTTAGGTAGTACTAGTAGGGCGTTTTTTCGTCGAATAACACTTTAAAAATCATTTTTGTAATCTAGAAGTCAACTATATCTGCAAGAAATGAAAATACATAAGAATTTAGTTATAAAAAGATGTAGCTTTGAATGACATATTATTACATATTACCTAGACATTACAGTGAGGTGGTGAAATTTTAACACAGCCGCAAGACGTATGATTGTTTCTAATTTGTTTGTATGTTTCCATGAAAACTTTTCTCGCGGAATGTTTTTTCTGATTTTCCCCGATCAACAGAGCACTAACATGTCTTTGCTATTTCAGTATGTAGCATAACTTTAAAAAACCAAAACTTCATACATGCGAAAACCTAAACAGCTTAAAAACCTAAAAGGATTGGTTGTGATTTCTAAATCTAAGTTTCGCCATCCACAATATACAAGTGTTGTTTAGAAGGTTTAAAGATTTCTCTTTCTAGTAGCCGCAGACAGCTATATATAGCATCGATTAAAAGATGAATTTTTTTGGACAATAACAAGACATGTTTAAAAGCCCATACAGACAATTCGCACACAACTCAAACTTCGTTAAGAGTACCTGGTGCTAATTACGATACTCTAGAGGTTAAAAAATCTTGGACCACGGTATACCACTGATTTTTATTAATTAAATTTTATTCAATTTCGTATAAAGCAATCTCCAAAACATCGAAAGAAAAATCTTAAAATATTTACAAGTTGTTAAATTCAAATATATGAAATAATTATTTCAGAACGTTTGATCTGGTCATTAAAATATACATGAAAGTTTGAACGTCACATGAGATGCACTTACGTACGTATCTTTATCAAAACTACCTCACAATCAACAAATAAAAATAAACAAACAATAATACACTAGCAACAACAAAAACAACAACATCAAAATGTACATTAAAAAAGTAAAAAAATAATAAAAAATTTATAAAACAATATTATATATCAAAATCATTTTCACGTTGCAGTGGTTTTCTTGAAGGTATCTGTGGAGGAGAACATATAGATTCGTGAGAACTTTTCATTAACTGGCTATCGGAAAATCGATGTGAAAAGCCAGGCTTAGCAGTTCTAGGCGGTAAGGCAGGTGGTAGCCCTGCTTCAATACACACAGACTGAGATTTTCTTTTCGGAATTGGCGGCATTTCTAGAGGTGTATCTGTTAAATCAAATACGGATGAATTCATAAATCCAGGTGTTTTTGCTTGTCGGGGTGTTATAGGGGGCGGTTGACACGCCCGTTCGTCAATTGAATATGAACGAACCACATGTTTCGAAAAACTGGCTGACCTGTCAAATTGTTTAGTTATATTATCTAGTCTGTCCGGAAACTCTAGAATGCTGTTATCATCGTTCACAGGTAACCTAGGCAACGGTAAAGGTGGGGGAACTGCTGTGTAGTTTTCAGTTGCACCACTATCCGTTTCGTCTTCTATTATTGAAAATGTTTTAAACGAAGATGTGGTAGAGGGTGAAGGCGAAGGAGGTTTTCTTTCAGATGAATTTACTGACTCCATTACTTCGTGACTAACAGACTTTCGACTTAAAGAAACACTTCGTTGTGTCGCCTTTATTCCAGGTGATTTTAGTTGTATATCAGTTTTTCGAGGCTGAAAACAAAATTCATAGAGAGCTTAAGTGATTGCCTTTTGTTTAAGTCTCTTGGTTACTTCAATAATATAGATAAATTGAAGTCAATCGTGAAAAGCATTTTTTCATGATTATGCTAACAGGAAAAGTTACTTACAAACTTTGCAGGTTGTTTAGAATTTCTTGGTTCCACTAGTAGAGATAATTCATACAAATGATCATTCATCTCTATTACCGTGCGTCCTTCCAATGGATCAAGTTCATCTAGATATTGTCGAATTAATGGCTGCGTTTGCAGGTTGTATGGCATGTTCTGATACTTTTGAATCTCACCTGTAATATCAGCCACCATTCGCCTAAAATTACAAACACATATTAATATGTGGCCGGGTTAGGTCAACACTTACAGAGGTTCAGGTTGGCTACATCAACACTTGAGCTAGGTTTGGTCACACCAACTTAGCTACACCAACACTTATAGATACAGATACAGAAAAAAATTTTGTTTTTAAATTTCTTTAAATTTATTCATGATAAATTGAAAACTATTTGCAGTGTTAAGTTAGTATCTGGTTAATGTTCCTTAGAGCGGTAAGATAAGACTATTTACCTTTTGCTAAAATTGATCAACCCTTCGCCAACAGACTTCTGTGTGAGGAAATCAGGATTACCTTCTTCAGCTTTTAGTATACTTGATAAGTACATACCTACAGAACAAAAACATTTTGTTACTTATACTATGGCAACGTAGATTTACGTACATTTCCAAAATTGAATAATATTAATTTCGTTTATAAGTTGGTAAAAGCGTGATGGTATAGATCTATAGCCACTTAGTACAAAACCGTGGTTTTTATGTGCTCGTTCATATGCAATTCCATATTTAAAGTCACTTTATTTAATATTTCGTTTATTTGTGTTCGTGAATACGTGATACTAAATGATATACCTAGAAATGGCACGCATGGTGGATTGATCGATCTCAGTTTCTCTTTGTACTTCACATTATGGCCGTCATCAGTTAAGTCTAACATCTCCTGTAGAGCTTCTTTACGTTTCGGTGTCAACTCCTAAACACATTACAGAATTTTATCAGGATAAACAAAATCTCGCTTCCTCTCACTATTTACTTATATCCCAAGCTGATAACACAAGTCGGGCTTACATAATAGGGCCTTAAAATTATGAAAAATGCTTTTTATTTCATTCAAAAATCTCCTTTCGTTCTTTTTCTAGTTATATCATCAGTGTTCTATGTTTTTATTTCAGCAAAACTCAATGTAAATGTCCTTTAACCAAGGCATGATCCAACAAAACAAAACATTAAAAACAAGAGAAGTAATTATAACATACTGCAGCAGTGAGATGCAATCTGAAAACAGGTGCCGAATTTAATGCTCCCAAAATTTCCATCATGCCATTAAAGTTGTTTAGGTCGATGAATACCTGAACAACAATGTTATTATGTTCTCACATCGTCGTAATTTAATACACTTGCGTTTTCAGCGAACAGAATACCATTTTCATTCGTTTCTTAATGCTAACCATGTGTGTACTTTTAGGCATATGTTTTTAATGTTAACGATGTGTATACTTTTATGTATTTATAGATGGGATAATTAACACAGTTCCTGCTTTAGAAAATTTATTAAATGTGATCAAGCAACGCGAGTTTTTATCACGTACTTATCTTCATCACGTACTTATCATCATCACGCACTTACCGCAATCACGTACTTATCATCATCACGTACTTACCGCAATCACGCACTTATCGCAATCACGCACTTACCATCAAAATATCGACGATTCTAGTGTACACTGCAATTCTTTCTTCGAAATTGACTGCTTCGCATATATTTTTTTCATACCAAAAAGTCAACAGTGTTGAAAGACGCATCATGCGTAAGGCGTTAGGAGAGAGCTTCTCTTTATCACGTTTAATCCACACTGTACCAACCAATTCGGATGGTTTGATAGACCTAAAGAGATTGTTACATATAATCTTTACATAGCAGAAAAACAAAAGCTTTACAAAAGCTCGAAAAATATTGCTTTGGACAATAAGCATATATACATGCATATAAGTATGTCTATGTATAGATGAACATATATGATAAAATTGTGGGCGTCAAATAGATTAAACAACTAAATATTTAAAGTAAACCTAAAAATCTCTGCTTGCATTAGGGTAATTTGTCGACCGATTTCCAATGGGCTTAACTAAACAACAACATCAGAAATGAAGCATTTCGAGTTTATTATTAGTGTGTAGTGTTAGCATTTAATAACAGTACTATGGCTATTATGGCAATATTATGTGTGAGAAAAATACCTTACTGTGAGAAGACTAAACTTTTCATAGGTAGTTGCTAAATGCCATTCGATTTTGGGTGGGGGCATGCTGAAACTGAAAGTTTCGCTTTCTACCGAATCATCTAGCTGTAACAAAAGAAAGAGATATATGCAGTTGCCGTGGCGAACAAGAGATAAATGCAGAGGCCGTGGTGAACAAGAGATATATACAGGGGTTGTGGTGAGCAAGAGATATATGCAAGTGCCGTGGTAAACAGAAATATATACAAGTGCTGTGGCGAATAAGAGATATATACATGGGCTGTGGTGAACAAGAAATATATGCAGGGGCCGTGGTGAACAAGAGATATTTACAAGTGTCATGGTGAACAAGAGATATATACAATTGCCGTGGTGAACAAGAGATATATACAGGGGCTGTGGTGAACAAGAGATATATACAGGGGCTGTGGTGAACAAGAGATATATGCAGGGGCCGTGGTGAATAAGTTATAAATTTAGTATCAACTTTAAGAAATACTACGAAACATACTCTACGGTTAACAATTTTTTCTATCGTTTCAACCCATTTCCTTGCAGTTTTGCTTCGAACAACACACGAGAGAAATTTCTGCAGCGTCAGCAATAAGGATTCTTCACGCTGAAAATCATAAAAATGTTGATCCACCCAGTGACGTAACACGTTTAATACTCTAAATATAATACCTTATTGTTCTAAAACTTTACATATAAACACTTGCAGATACACAATGTGACATAATAGTGAATTGCAGATGTCATTAACACATTGTATCTGTTTACCTCAGAAAGTCTCATCACGCACAACCATAATTATCGTTTCATCAAAAATGATGTGTTGATGACATCATTAATGAGAAAAATAAGAAATTCAGTAATTTTTGTTTAAAATTTTCGTTTTCACTAAATCAATATTTACTTTTAATCAGAAAATATTGCTGTAAAGGCCATGTTACAGCAATTCAACAGATTTAACAGCTTCTAAAGAGTTACATTAAGCTTTCAAAATATTTTAGTATTTTATTCCTTATATAAGACTAGATTAAGCTACTGTAATCAACTGAAAATTCGGAAACCAGCCATTAGAACTCTGCAATTTGATTGGTTAATAACTTAATAAGCGGGAATATTATTTTCACTATTGATAAAAAATATTACGTGACATTAACTGTTCATATTTTTGTGAATTGCAACCTAACACGCAGTTAGCTAAATAAAACATTCTTCATCCCCTGAAAACATCCAGTTAAGTATATAAGAAAAGGTATCCTGAAAGTTTACCTGAGTTGAATCGGGTGCACGTATTCTTTACGAAAGCGTTTCAATTCTTCACGCGAAACCACAATTGAAGCAGAGGTGAGTCCATGGGATACAGCCGGTTCAGGTATTTCATATCGCTGTATCAGTAATTCAAGAAGTTCCACAGAATTAGTGAACGAGCGATAAGTGGTTAAAAACACGCGAATAAAAGTTGGATCTACAACGAACAACAAATTAACTAGTAAACCAGATCTATGCAACTCACAGTGTAACTTGTAGCTATAATTCAAAACAACACTTAAAGATCTATGCAACTCATAGTGTAACTTTATGCTATAATTCAAAACAACATTTAAAGTAATGTAGTGTAATTTCGACTTCAAACATATTGAATGTATCTGTCTAGAACTAACGAACTGTTTTTTAATTTAGTCAAGGATTTAAAAGCGAAATAAAAAGTTCCAAAAAGTAAGAAATTCCAAAAAAAAAATTCACTAAAAAGGAGTTTTGGAATGACTATTTAAGTAAACTGTATAGTTTAATACATTGTAGCACATGGTTATGGCGGTAATATCAATTACTAATATCAAATACCTGCATACTTATGATAGGTTAATCGTTCTACCAGTTTATATAATGTGCCACCTTTAATGATCGGGACCCCAGTATCATCCTTTTAAAAAAAGTAAAAAATTTGCATAAATAGATGATTAGATTAGTTATCTAACTTAAACAATATTTCTGCGACTATTTTGGATTAAAAGACACATTTTTAAAACTTTTTTTTTTATTGTAGATTGTAGATGCTGGTGTGTGAATGCTTCTAGATTCTGTGCTGCAAAACAATATCAGTTTCAACCAATCACAGGTGATCGGTAATTTTCATGAACGATTCTTTTCTTTCTTAGCTTGTGGATTATTTGTCTATTTATTATTTGTATTAAACAACATTGGAGTTTGTTAAAAAACAAAATATAATCTCGAAAATGTGCAAACCTCGAATGTGAGCCCTTTAAATCAAAAGGAGGCCACTAAGCTACCAAATAAGTCAATCATTAGGATCACCTTGGGTGTCCCTTGGTTTTAAATAGCAAGGATTAAACGGAAGATACACATACAAGGGGAAGATACTACCAATCTTTATGAAGAAAATAGATTTATTTAAAAAAAAATATAGTAATGCTATTTTTCTAGAGATGTCTCTGATTCAAACAAATTGTTCACTTACGTCGGATGATTCTTCGTATAAGATATTAGAAATGTCGTCTTCTACAGCAAATCTAAGAAAATAAGTTAAAGCAATTCAGTATGATTGCTAAGTGAAAGCTGTAACTTCAAACTCATTTGTGATGTCATCAAGGTTGGTTATCCCTGGTACCAAGAAAATACTTAAACTTCAAGTTTCACTAATTTTGCCATTTCAAAATAGCTAAAATGGAAACTTCAAACACTGATAACTAGAGAACAAAAAAAGATTTTTGCATGAAAGAAAATACATTTTACATAAATTTTAAAGCTCTTTAATATAAGCTCAACTTGTCTTTAATCAGCTGGGGGTCCCTTTATACAACCCTTTAAACAACATAATATCAAATATAAATCTGTAATGAAAACAACAACAAAGCTTACAGATATGTTGAGGAGTCTGGTGTGTATAACTGAATGCTTTGTTCTTCGTCCTGGAGTATAGCATCTAACATTCGATCTAATGTACTAAGATAAATATACAGAAGTTATCTTGTGACTTATAAACACAGTTTCATATAAAAGCAGTTACCATACAACAATATATAATCAAGTGCATCCTCGTGATCAACACAGTTAAAAGAGACAATTATTTTTATTTCATTATATAACAAATCACTTTTATAGCCAAGATAGTTAAGGTTGAAGTTTTTATATGACTCAAAAACATTTATTTGGGTAAAATTTGACCTTTTCCCCTTTATGTTTTTAACCAAATTCAAACTATGCAACTTTGATACACTCCTCTAAGTTCATTCAGATTCCCGAGAGGTTTAAAAGTTCGAGAATAAACCCTGTATAAACTGATTGCATTTATACAATTTATTTTTTTATCATTAAATTATGTTATCAAATAAAAGATATGAATGCAAAGTCATAGCGAATGTTATAATTATTTATCAAAAACTTCAGCGATAAACGATAAATTCATGGTAATTGAATATCATTTCCTATCTACTTTAAACCATGCAATTTATTCTCACAAGTTTGCCTGATCTAACTGTTTTTAGTATTTTAAAAACAATAACTGTAACATTTTTTTAGTTATGTACGCAGATTATGTATTATTCACTATTAGCAATTTGTAACTAAGAGTATGATGATATTAGATGAAAATATTATTTTAAACAAAGGATAAACCTCTGCTTAAATTCAAATCTATTACATGAATGTTGGTCGAAGTTAAAATTAATTATTAATCAAAGAAGTTGAAAAAAAAAATTTAAAAAAATAAAATAAAATATATAATATGTCTACACGTAAAAAATGGACCAACCTTCTGTATTGGAGCGTCATTAAAAAAGAGAGCCACTCAAATTTCTGATTGTAATCACGACAAGACAATATGATTGGTGGATTATTCAACACTACAATCTCAAATGCGTGTTTTAAATCTAAAACATAGTATTCAAAAACTTTTAAAAGAATCTTAATAACTGTGAAAAGAACTGTACAACCAAATACAAAATGGGCTTCCTCTCTTCGAGACTTCCCAACATTGTATTGAGGGTGTATTGAGGGTTAAAGGGTGTATTGAGGGTGTAAAATGGGTATTGAGGTTGTAAAATGGGTATTGAGGTTGTAAAATGGGTATTGATGGTGTAAAATGGGTATTGATGGTGTAAAAGGGGAATTGAGGGTGTAAAAGGGGATAATAGTCACAGAGAAAATAGATGTTAATTATTCCCCATGCTTTTACAAGGAGAATGGAGGAATATAACTCTATAATAAGATTAAGTGATAATTTCCAAACCAATTTTATGTCCAAGATTGTAGGACCATAAGCAATGTTTAGGGATTGATAGTTACACAATTTTTGAATTTTAGAATCCACAACAATATACCTTCATTGTCAGTCAGGTCATGTATTTCTGCTTTGCGTAAAAATATTTTTTCTTTCAAACGGTATTCTGCCTGACTAAATCCGGTTATATGACGCACATTCTATAAAAAAAGTATTCATAAAAACAAAGAAGTATGGAAGAAAATAAATGCAACCAAACAAGTTCAATATCTCTACGGTAATCCAATAGCTTTTTATGATGGGTTATCAATACAATACAATGATTTCAAATACTCCGCCTTTTGTTAAAAATAATTCTTTAGAATTTACCAGAGTCAATAATTATTTCTTTATCATTATTATATTCACACTCTTTTTTTTATAAATAAAAAAGGAATTTAGTAATGATTTTAAAAAAGGAAAATTTATCGTGATGCCATGATGTTGAATACATCTGTCTAGAAATATCATTCTAATCTAAGCAGAAAAAAAAAACCATGGCAAAAAAAGTTTCTATCTAATATAGAAAAAGAGATTAGAAAGCAAAGATATGTAAACAAAATTGTGAAAGCTTCTTTAAGACTGATTAAGATGTGAACATCGTAATAAGGCAAAAAGAAATCTATAAACGCTTATATTTGAAAATATGAAATTAAATAAATGAAGACAAAACATATGAAAAGTTAACCAATAAATCATCAAGAATCATTACTTTCAACCTAATTATAGTAAATAATCATTACTTTCAACCTAATTATAGTTAAGAATCATTACTTACAACCTAATTATAGTAAAGAATCATTACTTTCAACCTAATTATAATAAAGAATCATTACTTTCAACCTAATTATAGTAAAGAATCATTACTTTCAACCTAATTATAGTAAATAATCATTACTTTCAACTTAATTATAGTAAAGAATCATTACTTTCAACCTAATTATAGTTAAGAATCATTACTTAAAACCTTATTATAATAAAGAATCATTACTTTCAACCTAATTATAGTAAAGAATCATTACTTTCAACCTAATTATAGTAAATAATCATTACTTTCAACCTAATTATAGTAAAGAATCATTACTTTCAACCTAATTATAGTAAAGAATCATCACTTTCAACCTAATTATAGTAAAGAATCATTACTTACAACCTTATTATAGTAAAGAATCATTACTTTCAACCTAATTATAGTAAATAATCATTACTTTCAACCTAATTATAGTTAAGAATCATTACTTTCAACCTTATTATAGTAAAGAATCATCACTTTCAACCTAATTATAGTAAATAATCATTACTTTCAACCTAATTATAGTTAAGAATCATTACTTTCAACCTAATTATAGTTAAGAATCATTACTTACAA
>JAUELD010049910.1:4635-26328 GCA_031471615.1 Aglantha digitale | reverse complement strand
AGAGGAAATGTATGAGAACAAAGCAAAAAGAGAAAAATCATTCTCGATAAGATTCAAGATATTAAGTAGTGCGATTGAGCATCTATCCAACTATTGGATTTTAGTGCGACTATATTGGATATCAGTGCAAATATTTGGTCCCTAGGACCATCTATATCTATATACTGTTCATCTATTTTTGTATTTAGCATTAACTAAACGAATACACCTCTACTAGTGGAGATAAATAAATTGTTGTTTTATGTTGTATTTTAACATTTTGTTGTAAAAGATAAATCTAGTGCATCTACTTTTCAAACATTGCATAAAAGTTAATACCAGGACGTACCTATGTAGCTATATCTTAACATCGAAAACTCAACAAAGCATTTTGAGTAAACAAAAATTTCCTGAGCATTCTTTTCCTGAGCTATAAATTTTTAACAAGGTTTTTTCGTTGTCAGTATAAAACATTAGCAATACGCAATTAAGTTTTATTTGTTTTTAGTGAATCTACAAGATTATGTGTGTTTATTGATAAAGAAACTTTTACAAATGAACTTTTTTTAATAAGGCGAATACTAAATGACATTTATTGTCAATATAACACAAGTAAGATAAAGTTGGTAGCACGTTTAACCAATAAACCATGACTTAACCGTGTGCAAAGGTGTACAATGATACATACTTTCTAAAGGATATCATCATATAAACTATGATCTAACTAAAGAATGCAGGTTATTGTTGATTCAATTACTTTTATAAATATAGGAGTAATTTTGTGAAGAATATACACTGGACAATATAGTAAATAATGCAATAGCAAGCAGAAAACTCTTAGAAAAAGAACATATAGCCAATAGCAATTTAGCAAAACGAAATGAATCGTATAACAAAAAATCATTTCGAAAAGAAACCTTTAAAAAAAATTACTGTTGGAGCAGTAAGAATCTATGACTGGAAATACCAAACGGATGAAATGCTCTACCAGTATAAATAAAAACCCCAAAATGGTACCATGGTAAATGGTATGTGAAAGAAATCATTTCCAAAATGACCAAAAACAAAATATTTCTACCAAGTAAATTATAAAGTGTTAAGAGTTACCAGCGTGAGTAACAATTACCAATCTAAGAAATGTTTCAAATTTTATGAGTAAATATGAGTGAAGATCCAGTTAATTTATCATATTTTTCAACGCCTTATTTCTATTTGCATATCTGAGATGTTAATGTTAATGATGATTACTGAATGAAAATATAGACCACAATAGTCAAAATCGTGTGTTCATGATATGCAAATGATGTATATATGATCATCTAACCCTAACTCTAACCCTAAACGCTGATGAAAATCAAACTAGCTACTTCACTTTGTGTGCACTTTTTGAGAGTAAATACTTCGTCCATCAATGTCGATCACTGCCTAAAAAAAGGGAAAACATTTACTAACTGTTGGCCGAATCATTTACGAAATATTTGGCATATTGAGAAATGATTTCTAAGTGTGAACAATTACCTATATTTCTCTGATGCATTGCAGAAGCACGAGTCACTCACTTAATATGAATGTGAATAGTGAAGTTACCGAATAAGTCCTGCTACTCTACCTTTATTTTATCTCTTATATTATAATAGCCGTAAACCGGATTTTGTCCGTGTGTGTGTGTACGCATTCTAAAGAAGCATTGTTATTTCGTTGTTTTTTTTGTTCATATATTTAATTGAGCAAATAATTGAGCAATTATTTCATTATTAATATTGAAAGCATGGAGAATAGAAGAACTAAAAATGATTCGATAGAATTTGATGAATTGTTTTTGTTTTGTTTCATAAAAAAAATCAATTGGGCTTTTTTAAAGAAAACTGTCCCCGTTTTTTATTTTATCTTTAAAAATAATAAACTATGCTACACGAAAAAAGATAAATAAGAAACAATTAATATTTTATTATGTCATAACATCATTAAGTTATGTCCCTTGTGATAATTATAAAATGTAAAAAAATAAATAAGTTTTCGCTAACAAATTTAAATCATAAAAAAAATTGTAATAGCAAAAAATAATATTAAAACTTTAAAGTGGATCTTTTGAAAAAGTATATTCAAACCTGGCGTTCGTCGCCGGGCCACTGGCTAGTCTCTTATATAAAAGCCGTCTTTTGTCCGTGTGTGTGTTTGTGTTTCTGTACATATACTTATGAGCATTGTTGTTTTGTTTTTTCTTTTGTTTGATGGTTTTATTTGAAGACGTTTATTAAAAAATCTTTATATTTATATTGATTGTTTTAAGATGATATAGACAATTAAAAAGTAACTCAATAAATGCATAGTTTGTAAAAAGACATGGTTTGACTAAGAAATATGTAATTGCTAAGTTTGTGGACTGTCAAGTCATTGTTTCCTATTGTTTAAAGGTGTTACTGATTACCCTTATACACTATATCATTATGGAGTAATAAAAAATATAAAGGAGCTTATTACAAACTTAGTACTTTAAAAAAAGAAGATTTCTCTCTTATGAATTTGAGAGTGCACAAACTATACTGTCCAACATAGCTAATTCATACGAGTTTCTGAACCATCTTTTGTCTATCAACTATGATAATTGTTTGTTGTGATGCACAACAACAATAAAATTTAGTTTGATTTTAAAAGATTAAAAAGCTATTAATAATGTTCCCTAGAGTATATATATATGATGTAAAAGGAGTTTAACCTGGTTTGCGAGGCCGAACCACAAGCTAAGTCTTTCTATAATACATTATTTACAATGGTAAATGTCACTTGGCATAATGATGGTATGCTGATAATGAAATTGTTTTTTTTTTACTTAATAAAGTGTTCATTATACTAACATAACTTCATTAATAAACAAAAAGGTGTTTTTTTCAAAAAAATCTACAACACTCTTTATATACATTTATAGGGGAACTAAGCTTTTGAATTTTTTTTTGTAGCATTTTTTTTTTTAACATAAGCAGGTAAACAACAATGAAAAAAAGGGTTTTAATATTTTTTTTCTTAAATGATACATTTTGGACACAAGAGACCCAGTTTTAGTTTGATCCAAAAAAGGCACCGCGGTGGAGAAATCATAATTTCGTGACGTAGACGTTTTTTTGAGCTTAGTTCCCCTTTAAATATTTTTTTCTCGGACGCATGCAAGTAAACAAAATAACTTTTTCTATGGAAAAACTTTAACACTTTATTTTGTTCGTTGTAAAGCGTAGATCTTTGATTTATGCTAAATTTATTTCCTCTAAATGTATTAGAAATGTGTTTTGAGATTTTATGCACCTATTTAGTCCACTTATATTTACAAAAACTGTTCTTTTATATTAAACATGTGATCTCCGTAAGTCAATTATCTGAAAGTAAATTAACTAAAAGTAGCTAAAGGAACTAAAATATACAAAACATAGATATTTGCATAAGTTTCTATTAACAACTCTAAAATAATGTATAATTTAAATATAGCTGTGTGTTAGATTAGGTTTATTATATTTTAACTCGCAGGCTAGTGACAAGACATTTTCATGGGATTAACTCGTGAAAAAGTTACAGAGAGAATGTATAGTAAGAAGGAATTAACATTTTCAATAAAAACTAGCTAATACAGTTTTGCCTATTGTTCTTGTTTAAAACTTTTACTAGTATAAAAAATAGACACTTAGGAAATGGTAGTATTGTTTTGGTTTTATCGTGTGTTTCCTGTGTAAATCTTTAAGAAAAAAAATTTAAATATTTAAAAAATTATCATCCAATGTTAGGGTTAAACACAAAAGGTTAAAATATACTTAATGTTCAAATTACTAGAACGTTTTAATCGTTAGCTAAATCACCTTCAGGTTATCATGAGTTGGATAATATATGGATCCGGAAGTGTCACCGCATTCAGCATCACGACAAATCTCTTATTTGTAATCACAATGTTAAAAAGAAGCGAAAGAAGAAACCTATCAAACGCTAAACTTTTCACTATAATTCTGAGCGTAGTCAGCACAGTTGTCTCTCTGTTTACTTTTGTGTTTCTGTACTTTACAATTTATCGTAATTTTAACAGTACATGGTTGCAACTGATTCTAGGTGGTATGCTGATATTTTCATCGACATGGTACAGTTTCTCTGTGTTCAATATACTCCTTGATCAAACGGCAATCTGTTATTATAAGCTAAGTTACGAAGATAAAGCTACTAAACAAAAGGTACTCTTTGTTATCCTTACTGAGTTGGCTTTTTCATTGGGTCTCTCAATTACGATACCTTTAGTTACTCACACAATTCGTTTATTTTTGCTGATGGTGTTCCGTGTATCTACGATGGGGTCTATAATATTTTGCACTATTTATGTATATATTAAAATAAAGAAAAGCACCGAAGAAGTTCAGGTACAGAGATGCTCGAAAAAGTATCTACTCATTTCTGTTTCTATCAACGTAAGCCAGATGATTATGATAATAGCCAATTTCATTTTAACTACTGCGTTAAAAGATCAAAACACTTTACCATTTTTTCTTTATTCAACGTCGTACTTTGTAACGACCATCATCTATGTTTGGGGCAATAAAGACCACCGTACAAAACTCAAAGGCGTTGTTAGCTGTATAAGTAACCGTATTGGTGTAATTTAAAGTGATCTTCATCTCTCAAATGTGTTTACAAAACAATAAAACCCATAAGGAACAGTTTGCTTGAGTCTAAATGAATTGTTTACAAACATAGAGGGTTTGGGTACAAGTTAGAATTCCATAGACTTTAATATTGTACTGATAAACTAAAGTAAGCAGGCGACACCTTCAAAATAGCTTTTGAAAAATATACACTTATGTTAATACAATAATACTAGCTAAATGCTTTTATGGTAAATGTAATAAAAAAGTTTTTTTTATTATACAGTTATTAATCTTCCTTAGTTTATCTTAAAATGTATTGAGTAATATGTAGTAAGTTTTTTGTAGTAACGTTTTATCATTAAAACAGAGTTTTATCCTCTCATTGTTTTTTTACTTCCTATTGTTTATCCTTAGATGTTTGTTTTCGCCGAAACTATAAGACTCTTTTATCAAAGGAGTGTGAAAGGCTAAAGGCTTTTAGGCTAAAACTGGGATTCAAACGTTTGTGGAATGTATAAAAAACTAATTTTTTAAACCACAGATGTGATTCTTGTAAGAACTAAAAGTAACTTACAAAATACGCAGTGACGCATGCGCATCTTATCCGTCATACTTGACATTCTACATAAACAAATGTAAAAATGAAACTTTATTTGCTAAGGATATTCGTCAGATATACATTTAGTTAATTAGTGTTCTTGTTTTGTTAGCAGATACATGTCTTATGGGAAGTATTTGTTAAAATGATAAATTCTTGCAACATAAATACAACTATAAGACCCTACAATGTCCTATTAATAAATGCCCGAACACCCTAAAATGAACCAATCAACGTTGGTATTAGCTAGAAACTCAACAACAAAACCTTTTGATGATGTGCCAGCCTGTATAAATAACGCAGCTATGTGATTCTACGTCGTGGAACTCTTTACTATAGTCACTTTTGAACTATAGAAGCGTGATTGTCTTTAACTCAGACTTCTGTTAATACTGATGCATTTGTTAAGAAGGCTCTCATCTTCGGCACATAGCTACAACAATAATGTAAAATATTTTTGAAAAAAACCTTTGTTTTGAGTTATTTACTTCGAATAGTTTAATTTTGTCGAAGTCCATTAGATTTAATGTGGTTGCGAGACTATTGCTCAATTGATTTGGATAAATTTTTAAGAATATGACTAAATGAGTTGACAAACAAGTAAAAAAGTATTCTTATTTTATGCCTACTGTGTTTTTGAAATAAGCCACGTTAATAATTTTAATGATTATTTGAATTAATCAACTATATGACCTTTTTCACAATGATTAGACTATTATATTTTGGTAACACCGACTAAAGGGGAGAGGGGTAAAGTAGGCAGCGTTGGGCCAGTATAAGTAGTAAAAGAATAAATAACCCTTGAATTAGCTAATAATAATTTATGCAGAAAACAGTTTAGCTATAAAAACTGAATATATAAGTGATGGAAATTTAAAAACTGAATTATTTAATGCTTTTTTTACCACTTCTTTCAAAAGCTGCTTTTTGTCGTAGCTAGCTCACTTAGCTACACTGAGTAAAAACATTTGCTGGTTGTCTACCTACCTAAGCAGTTCATATAGGATAATCACATAATAAATTTAACCTAAAAAAATTTATCACATTAAATACTCTAACCATAACCCTAACCCAAACTTAATTATGAAGGCCTAGATACAAAATATCCTTATGTGGCTTTTTCATATTTTCCGAAATGAACCACTTTCTATTTAATCATAATTAAGATGCACCAGTATTGTTTGCGCTTTGTAAAATCAGCAATTTTCAATCGCTAGTCCTTCATGGAATCAACATAAAGGGTTTTGGTTTTATCATTCCCCGAATAACAACATTCAAATTATACAATGAATATATTTTATTTAGCAGTATAGTACATTGTAAAGTTTTTAATTGTGCCTGGATTTCTCCAGGTTCAGAGCAGATTCAGAGCAGAAATCCAGAGCGGAAAAGATATTTTTTTTACAATGAATTAAACTGGAATAACTAAATATTTATTACAATATCATTTTTCTAAAAATTCAGATTTAGATCAAGAAATAATGCTCATAAGTTTTATGAACAGGACATTTACAAATATTTGAAAAAAATCCTTCGTTTCCTTGTTTTGTAAATATGTTTAAAAGTGGAATTTTTTTTTTTTAGTATTAAGGTAGATGGCTTTTTTTTTTTTTATGAAATCTATTTTATTTTTAACAGTTAAAATAATAAAGGAAATAAGAGTTTTTTTATTATAGCCATCTATGATCATACATTCTGCTTTTATTTTGTCGATTAAGTTGTTGTTAATGTAGTTTGACCACGCATGCTTGAATTCTTGAGATATTTTGAAAACGTCGATAATCTGAGCAAATCCTGACTTTTACCACCACCATTCGGATTTTCAGATTTTCTATTTAATGTTGTTACATCTTGTCTGCGTAGCTAATTGTTTTCCAATAAAACAAAAAAATTTTTATTTGATTCAAATGGATCACGTGTACTAATAACATTGACTAATAATAAAATGTAACTGAATAAGCAATCTGAATATAAAAAAACCTTCCAAAGACACTCTGATATTCACTAATTATTCCAAAAATTGTTCCTAAAAAATTCAAAGAAAATATCTATTTTTTTTTTTAAATTTTAATCACATTTCATCATCTTTAGTGCAAATGTACAAACGTTATTCTTGACGATAAGAGGGACTCCTAAATTATCTGAAAACATTATAGACCTGTTTGTAACTGTTAATTTATTAAAAGTTTTTATGAATGACTTATGTTTAAACAAATTTCAAATTTCTTTGACAAAGTTTTGTCGAAATATCAGACAAGTTTTCGTTTTATAACATCATCATAGAAAAATGGAAACAAGAGGCTATATATAAACAAATATAAACTGATGTATCGAAAGCGTTTGATTGTATTTGGATTGGATCAAAGGCTAACCCTGTTCTATTTATAAGAACCGAAACCCTTTGAAAAAAAAGAAAATTAGAGAAACTTTTACGTGTCACAATTGATTTTGATAATTTGTTGAAATTTGATGTGCGCATAAATAATATTTGTTATAAAACAAGCGAAAAAAGTTATGTTATGTATATCATGCAGACAGTCTGCTTCAGAGAAGGATCGTTATTTTGTTATTAACTTTAGAAAAGTATTTGTATCTTTTAATTCAAAAGTATTGCGATTTAAGTTAATAGGATGAAACGCTAAAAGATAGATAGATTACTCTGAGTTTGAAAGTTTTTGATTTTAAAATATCAATTTGGCAAGGTAAAATCCTTTAATCTACTGTTTGTATTGCACTTCTTAAGGTTCCTATTGTATCAAAATACTATGCCATGATAACATTTTAAGTTCTGAAATCAAAATAACTCAACTCGTAGCAAAGCAACCATACTGGCTAAGAATGGTTGATATTGCCTAATAAAATCACGTGCTGCAAAGATAATCACATGGTACGATCCTCAAATAAGTACAACCGAAGTAACCATACCGACCAAGTTCCAAGGATATTGGATGTCAGAGACGGTTGTCATTGCCTGTTTAAGAATGTAAGATAGTACCTGGTAATAGAATGATGATAAATTGAAAATGATAAATATTATGCTTCGTCATAGTTTTTACTTGTGAGCGCGAAACGTTTTAATAGCTTTTAAGGTGATACCATCAAGATGGTGTCTAAAATATATAAAAAAAATTAATATTAGAAATCGACTTATTCGAATTTACTACTGCTACGAACGTAATCTAAATTGTTTCCTTTCCATTGGATTGCAACTAAATTTTTCCAACATTTAGTTCTAGAGTTGTTTTAACGTGCTTGATTCAAAATTAGTTTGGTGTTTACATTATTGGGAACAGATTTCTGCTGTTTAAAAGTGTTATTAAGTAGTAACAAGAATTTGACAGTGCTTGACACTATACCGGTGAACACAGGTAGCGGGGTATAACACAGCTAACAAGGTAGCGTATTTATGGTCTTTCAATCATTATGTAAGGATGAATAGTTTTTATACCAATTGGGAGTTAATGAATCATGGAAAAAGAAAAAAAGAAAATGAATGATTGTGATTAGAAGCATACTTAAGAGCTACTTGTCAATATTTTTAATTTAACTTTAGCCGGGTTTTTTGGACTCCTTTTTAATCCTCCATAAACCCTATAATACACATTTTAAGGCAATAAACTTGGTATTATTACATCAAATAATAAGGTACAAAATTCTCTAATTTTTTTTTGATTAAGCCCAAAATGTTTTGATGACGTCATTATTTCGCCAGGGTACTTAACATTTATGGAAATTTAACTTTTTTTAAAAAAAATTCATTAAATATTAAAATGCAGCACAATGGATTTTGGCGTAACACTATGGATTTTGGCGTAACACTATGGATTTTGGCGTAACACTATGGGTTTTGGCGTAACACTATGGGTTTTAGCGTAACACTATGGGTTTTTGCGTAACACTATGGGTTTTAGCGTAACACTATGGGTTTTGGCGTAACACTATGGCTTTTGCAAAAAGAAAAGAAATTCTAAAAAGCACAAAAGTGGCGAAAATCGCTACACGGTTCACATAGGGTTAAAACAAAAACCTTTCAAATAAAAATGACAAACGTTTCTTATGAGTATATTTATATATATTTATTATATTACAGTAAAATGTGTTTAAATAAGTCAAATTTGTTTCATATTCCATCAGTACTACTGATCTTTTTTAAAATGACGGTTTCATACCGCTGCCTGATATCTTTTGTAACCTTGATCCCATTCCGCTACCTGATCTATTTTGTAAACTTGGTCCCATTCCACTGCCTGATCTCTTTTGTAATTTAAGTGCCATTCCACTACCTAATCTTTTTTGTAAACTTGGTCCCATTCCGCTGCCTGATCTCTTTTGTAAACTTGGTCCCATTCCACTGCCTGATCTCTTTTGTAAACTAAGTCCCATTCCACTACCTGATCTTTTTTGTAAACTTGGTCCCATTCCACTGCCTGATCTCTTTTGCAAACTCAGTCCCATTCCACTGCCTGATCTCTTTTGTAAACTTGGTCCCATTCCACTACCTGATCTCTTTTGTAAACTAAGTCCCATTCCACTGCCTGATCTCTTTCGCAAACTGGGTGTTATTTCTGCTGATCTCTTGCTTATGCTAACTTGCATAACCTTAGTTGGTTTAATGTATTCTGAGATTGATCGTTTTCCTGATCCATGAGATGCATTAATATAGTATTTTTTTATTTCCGACTCTCCATCTTCGTTCTCTCCTTGTAAAGTATCACTTTTAAGTCTGAAGGACAGCTAAACACAAAAAACAAGTTTAAAATAAAATACCCAACGAAACAACTAACTTAATAATGCAATACAACTGTTAATGCAGCTCATTACCCTTATTAATCAACTAATATATTTATTATACTCTCTAAAACAATGTCATTCTTCAGGTACATTTAACTTAATGGGTTTTTTTTTTATTATTTAAATTCAAATCGGTAAATATGCACTTTCCTGAAAAGCAGTGAACTTTTTATTGTAAACATTAAAGATATTAGGTATTTATTTTTAACTTTAAGGTATTTTCTGTTCAATTGAGTTGATTTGCTGCAGTTTATTTTCTCCAGAAAATACCCTTTCTGATATTATTCCCCTACAAAACGAAAAATAGTGTCCAATCTTTCTCAATGAAGATCCATAATATCATCATCAACCAACACGGTAAAATGTGTGTCGGACGGATGTGTGTCGGAAATGTTTTTGCACTAAAACTCTAAAGATTTTACTTACCGTGTAACTGCAGCCCAAACAGAACAACAAAACACAACAAATTATTCTGGACATAATTAAAGGGCGAAGTTTTTATTTAATATTTTTGCTCAAAAGTTGTTCTTCTTTATTCTTCTTTATTTTAGAAACCTTAATAGCTTTATAAGTAGATGCTTTGTATATATACTTTGGAAATATTCTAATTGAAAGCACAGGTGTAAACATTCTTTAAGGTTCGTTAAACCTTACCTGAATAAAATATTCAACTTAATTGCATAAATATTCAAGCATATATCTAGTATATCAGATATGAACAAGATGAGTAAAATGTTTTTCTTTTAAAAAATGCTAAAAAAGATTAAATTGATTTTCTTTACTGTGCTTAAACAAATTTGAATATGGTAGCTAGATATATGAGCTGGTAAAAAAGAAATCTCTCTGGTTCATATTTTCTAGGATTTGTAGAACAGTAAATGGTTTCCAGATTCGATTGAATAGTCTCAACCATCTATTAGGGTCCTTCACCTAAAAACGTAGCTAAAGTGCTGTTTTAAAAAAAGAGAAGACTCTTTTATACATTGCATGTGTAGGAATTAAAATGAAACGATTAAAATCTAAATAAATGAACTTAAAAATTACAGTACTCTCCGTAGCTTTGACAAAACACTTTTAACTTCCTTAGAGGGTTCTAAAATCATTTACTTAAATTTGTTCTATAACCAGCATCGCTATCAACTTATTACGTTATTCAATTATATTTCGACCTAGTCCCATGATCTCAATTTATTAAGTTAAGGGTGTTTTTTAACAAACTTTCCCGTCAAGTCAAGTTAAAAAAAAAATATTGACAGTTTTTAATTTTAAACAGTAATTAATAATTGTGCCTACTGACCCAATCAGCTATAAAAATTATTCGCTATTCGAATATTTAAAAAAATAACAAATAATAGAAATATAAAATTTTATTAAAAAAAATATATGAAATGTATTTAAGAAAGGTATCCGGAGGCTAAATGTATTTGAAAAAGCCCCCAAATGAAACTTCAATATATCTGAAGGCAACATATTTTTTTAAATTTTTCTAATTTGATTAATTGATTTTTTTGTCATTTAAGTATCTTTTTTGACATGCTATTTGTGTTTACTATCTATAAACATAAAATTAATTTACCGTTCTCAGGTAAATATTAAAGAGTGATTTTGACTAACCAATGATATCACCTGATACGATTTTAAAAGCGTTCAAAAAAATTGGAGAACGAAATAAGAATTATAGAAAATGGAAGATGTACAAGGAATACTTGCATGCTTTTTGACGCATGCTGTAGAACTAATGTTAGTTATAATTTGTTTTAGCAGGTAGGTAGCTTGAAACTTTTCTTTTAATCTTCCTTCAAAAAAATATTTTTTTCTTTTTTTTTTAAATACAAATGTTAAATAAAATATATTCGATTGGGCGAATAACTTGATAATAAAACAGGTATTGAGAAGGTAGTCATAAGATTCCTTGAATGATATTTTGAATGTCGACTAACATTCATTATCAACAGATTATGATGAGAAATTTACAAATTTTAAAAAAAATTATATATTTTTAAACACATAGGTATCATCAACTTATCTTCTCCAATAGGATAACTTGTTGGAAAGCGAAAGGACTAGAGTTGCTTTTAGATGTGTCATAAAAATATTGGCACAGATCGGACCCAATGGCGAGCCCATGGCAACTCCATCAGTTTGAATAAATCATTTAACTATTATTGAATTATCATTCATTATTGTAATTAAAATAAACTTACTTTGTAAATAACTGAAGTAATTAATTGGTACTTACTTTTTTATTACAATAAACGTTGTCTAAAATAAGACTGATATAAGTCTAAAGGGACATTGGTAAAGAAACTTGAAATGTCAAAAGATGCTAAAATATGATATACGAGGTATCTTTAATTTAGTTAACAAAATTGTTGGTGCTTGCAACAGTATAACTAGATTTAGCTGTTGGATCGATGTCATGTTTTTTGAAATGTGGTGTTTCAATAAGAGGTATTATTCATGACAACAATCCCTATACCTTTATCCTCTTTCTTTATTCTAGTGTTCTTAATCTTTGATAATTTCAATATGTAGTCTGCCGTGAATAACTATAGAGCGCACTCCCCAAGTATAATCTTAAATATGTAATTTGTTTTATTTTAAAATGTGTGTAAAAAAAAAAACAAGAAATTATGTAAATTTCACATCATAATTTGTTGATAATGAATGTAAGACGATATTTAAAATATCCAATATTTAAAATATATATGGCATCTTATTAAAACCTTCTCGTTACCTACTTTATTATCTAATTGTAAATAACAATAAGTTATTGTTACAAATTTAAAAAACAACAATACAAATGCTTTTACACATAAACTTTATACTTTACTAACTAATTGTAATGCTTTCACTATACCCTTAGTATTCAACAGGACAATATGACATAAACGTGAAAGTATTTTAAACATATAAATCATAAACATTTTTTTAAAGGATTTTTTTTTTCAAGGATTTTTATCAAAGTATTCACAACATCTGGGTAACATGGCTTTTAGTTTTTCATGAATTTAAAACCAAAGAGTATCTTAAAATTATTTAACATCATGAGTCGGGAGGTTGGGTGTCACTTAAGCATTTTGTTTTTTATAAACAATGGTGTGTAATTCACCAATTAGAGCACAGGTTTTGTTGCAAGTAATTAGAACAACACTTATTTTTTAAGATATTCGAAATTAAATTTTTTATAAAATGTTTATAAAAATTGCTGTAAAAACTTTAATTGTTACAAATAGTTACATATTACGCTTCGATAACAACCTTAACCTTTCAACAATGCTTTAACACATAGCTTCAATTAAGTTATCCAATTTAGAAACAATTTAGTCTTTATTTGGCCGTGCATAAATTACAGGTAAATCTTCTGCAAAATAAGATGCTTCACACATAGCATCAATAAAGAATTTAAAACTTTTCTAACTCAATATGAAAGTATGTGAACATGTTAGATGAACATCTATTTGTTTGAATTATTTTATATTTACTAATGATTTCTATTTATTTCACTAATTGCTTCGAAGCTTAAGAATAATCTTTAAAACTTTTTTTTTTATTTTTCCATGCCTTAATAATAATATTCTTACATATTATTCATAACAACGGCCGTCTTGTTTCGGTTGGTAAACTTCATCTGGTAAATAAAATAAAATGAGCAATATTTTTAGAGCTGTACAATTAAAGATATTATGCTCAACTAAATTCAAAAGTTTTATAGAAACAAATAGTAAACCAAATATTAATTTTTATAGGTATTTAAATAAAGTTTTTCTTGATTACTTTTATAAAGTTAGCTTTGAAACCATAGCTATTTCTTTTAGATGAAAATATATTTTACAAAATTTAGCGAAATTTCTATATAACAAACAAACCAGTTCAAAACAATCAATACATACAAACAACCTTAAAAGATAAAAACTCTTTAAAAAGAGACTCTCTGCATGTTTTATGTTCTTGGACTTGGATTCGGTACCACTAGCCTTTACCCCTAAGGAACAACAAAATAAAATCTTTTAGATTAGAAATAATAAATCTTTATAAATTTGAGATTTTAAAATATAAATTTTAACTTGCTTTTCATTGAGGACGACTTAAAAAGCAGTAATGTATAACATTAATAATCAATGAGAAAATGATTTTATATTTTGAATGAATTTGTGGGCTCCCCTTAAAACCATTGTTACAACACTTATTGATTCTTGCTTACTGTTTCATAAAAAAACAAATGAATCCATATAAACATCAAACAATTAGAACTTAGCTAACTAAAAGAAATAAAATCAACGAGTTATTTGTAGTAACTATTGCGAATTTATCCCTATATGGACACTTAATTTAGCTACCCCCATTTTATCCCTGCTTTTATGATACAATTATTTCCGTTAGATCTGTTGCATAATCATATGTGTTAAATCTGTTGCAATCCATTACATTTTTACAAACCAATCCCTCCTGAATTCACCCAGTCCCCCCCTCCCCCCTTATAGCAAATTATTTTTATTATCGTTTAAGTGCTAATGGTTATAAATGAGATATAACGGAAAACATTTCAAACGTTAAAGAGAAAAGGAAGTCTTAAAATAAACACGAAGTTAGAAATGGAACTATAAAGTTGATAAGAAAATTAAGATATTTTATAGGTTAACAGTATTTTTGAGTGAACTTGATTAAAATACTTTTTTTCATTTATATGTTATTGTTCTATTTTATTTTTACAGAGCGCCAAAACCATTACACAGAGCCATAAAACTAAAGAACCGCCAAATATTAACGTCAACGCCAGCTGAATTAATTATATATATAGCTATATACATACATATATTTATATATGATTTAGAGAATTTATATGCTTCTATAGTATTAGATTAGGTTCTCAGAATTAAAAAAATTTAACGTAATGAAAGAGGCAAAAATAAGACTTTCAGAAAGTCGTTTTCTATTTATGGGTTTCGTCGCATTTGAGAAACATGGTGGCATCGCGAGAAAAAAAAAAAGGAAGGAAACTTCTTTCCATTTGAACACGGCTAGGCTAAACAAAAAATAAAAAAATAAAAAATATAGGCTTAACAAAAAATAAAAAACAACAAATATAGGCTAGGTAAAAAAATAAAAAACAACAGGAAAAAACCAAAAATTAAGTATAAACAATTAATTTAGCATTGAACTTCAAAAAAAAATTTTTTTGAAGCTATCAATTTTTTGAAAAATAAAGCAAAGTTAACATTTCGATGTCACTTGAAATTGTTGTATATCGTTTCATATTATTGTCCTTTTTAATCTATATACTGTTTGTATTCTTCTTTATGCTAACAAGATATTTTGCTTTTGAATAGTACCTTGTAAGTATTTAACAAATAAAAAGACTATTGTAAAAAGGGCCGCTTAAAAGTAGAAGAATTGCTATAATACGTGTTTAATAAATATAAAAACTATTTTAAGTTACTTTGGAGCAATACAGATTTCATCAAAGAAAACAAATTATGGAAAATATGTTGATATTTTTAACATTATTTGGGTGTGTCTCTAGTGCTGCCATAAATTCAAAGGTAAGAAGCTACAAAACCATAAGTAGCTAGTTATAAATCTAAATTCACCGATTAAATTAATTGCGTGGTTCTAAGGTTAATTATCGATATCTAAAAAATAAATCAAATAATGACAATAATGCTATGGCAACTTTACACTATTTAAAACTTTTTTTAGTCATTTGGGATATTTTTGTTGTCATTTGATTTCGATTCTAAAATAAAATTCTTCTTTTCTTTCTAAATCATTTTTTAGTTATTTCAAGTTTAAACGCTTTGGTTTGTTGTATAAATTGAGACAAATCCGTGTTCTGTGTATTAAATTAACTTTAAAGAATTGTTTTTTGTCTAGGCCTATGTTCAGACAAATGAAGAAACGCCTGGGGCTAAACTGAGTAAGGTTTTAAACATTTTTTAATATTTTTGTAGAAAATGATTATCATCTTATCATCAGTGTTGAGCTTAAAGTCGTCACAGTTTCGAATTGGTTCTTATTACCATATAATATGATTTTTACATTGGAAAATATTTTTAGTAAAGTGGTCAATAGCTATATTTGACAATCGTTACTAGGATATATATCGGGCATCGCTAATCGCGCATTGCAAATTAACGTAACCGTAAACCTCATTATTTTGTCTGTAAGCTAAAACAGATGTCACAATCTCTGATTTATCATTATACTGATATAGATACAAAATAGCTGTCATATACATGAATATATATTGTTAACATGCCTTTGGGAGCCATTTGTTAAATAACTATACTCATGAAATTCCTTATTACAGCCAACTATGGAAGTAATATTCTACAGCCCAACATGTTTAATTCTATTGATGTTATATATTTGTATTGCAAATCTTTTTCTATTTTACTTTAAACGCTTTGATACACGTTTTGGTTCATTTTTTAATGATTATATTTTGATTATTTGTGAGAAACGACCAAGTATCATTGAATAGCTAAATGAAGAAAAAGCAGTCTTTCAATGACAATGATCATTGAAAAAAGTTAAACTCATCATTTCAAACTTTCATCATTTCCAACGAAAAAAAATTTTATTCAAATTTTTTAGGCTCATTTTTTTAAACAGTTGCGTTGAAAATGTGGATAAAAAAGTAATAATTAATAATTGTAATAATTAAATAACTCATTAAATGTTTCAGGAGTCATTCGCAAAAGCGCTTGATTTCATTTATATCTTCGCTTCGTACTTCTTGCCCTCGATTATTACAAGTACTTTAATCATTTATGCAGAAATGAATTTGTGTGATAACATGAATTCGCCAATATTTATAATGCATATGACAATTAGCTACTGTGGAAATAACAATCAGGCACAAAGTGCCACACTCTGTACCGCTTTCTTCTCAGGAGTTCATTTCGGAAAAAATAATTTTAATTAAAAAAATACTGTTATTTAATAACAACGAGTATCAAGTGAAAGTTTTATTTTTTAAAAAAAAAATTATTGTCAATGATCATAAAAAACGATGAAAAAAATGATCGTGTATCAAAGCCTTAAGACATTTTGTAATAAGTTAATGTATACCTGATTGTAATTTTATGAACATTCTAGATTGCTCAACGGCTGTTTGTCCCTACATAACAAATTGTTTCAGTCAACAAGCTCAAGACGGATGCTGCAAAAAATGTGGTGGGTATTAAAGCTGATTTTTTATTGGTCAATAATCTATTAATTCTTAATTGCAACAATCTACCTATCCCGTTTTTTAATAAAATCTCTTAAATCCATTGATATATGAAAAATATGGTTGTATCCACACATGAATTGGAGCATGGCTATTTTTAAAATATCTATGTTAAAAACATAATTTTTTGCAGGTTTTAAGTGCTAAGAAATATTATCTTTTTGAGATTAAGTTATTCCTTTATTTCTGTATTTCTGTGTTCAGGTAGTCAGTGCTACCTTAAAGCAATTAAAAACAATAACACAGCATGACACGTATAAAATATAATTAATAAATTTCTGCAAACTGCTCTGTAGTGTGGTCACCAAAATATTTCCTGTTTTAATTCTAAATTAATTTTAAAGCTTACATAGACTGCACGTGTTTGTTAGTGCTTGTTTGCTAAAAGTATGAAATTATTATAATTTCTTTTTCAAAATTTCGAAAAGAAATATGTCTTTTAATATATAAAAATAAATTAACAGCGAAAAGACAAGGCAACAAACTTAGCCTACCTTATAGAACCAAGAATATTAAGACCAATATGATGTAAAAACTTTGAAACAACCTAACGTCAACGATTAACATCGTTTTATTTGAACGTTTATTTATTTACTTGAACGTTCAATAAACTCAAGTATAAGATTTGATGAAAGCAAAGATTTTTTTAAAGAAAATTTAACAAAAAATTGAAAACTGTTTACATTTTAAACACTATCAATGCTTACAAACGTGAGAATATCATAGAATCAGAAACGCTTTTACTAGAAGTTTATTTTTTTTCTCTCAGATTGTCAACAAAATGAACAAAATTTTGCATACCATTTTCCTGATAAAACAAAACCATGCAAACTTTGTACTTGTAACAAGTTTGGAGAAGAGGAATGTGTATCTTTCCAATGTCCTGATCAGAACTTGTTTGAAAGTTGTTCGCGTCCTGTATGGAACTTTTACTGTGGCTGTAAAGTTGGATGTCACAGTGACTCAGGTAAAATAGTGGTCTTCATTTTAATTTTTCAATATCTCATATAACTGATCATGATTTATAAAATTGTAATAACATTTTTTTTTAGAAAGAACAAAAACGTTTCCACCAATTTCTGCAAGTAAATAACTTTATGTTCAGAAAATAAATTAAAAAATGATGGTTATTAATTTTATTTTTACCTGTGTTTCATGTTTAGTTGGAACCTTAACTACCAAAAGGAAGGTCACACAAGACGGACTTCGTTCTCAAATCGTAGCTTGCTCTGTGTGTTTGTTTTTTTATACTTCATAGCTACATTCGTGACAAACGTTGGATATAATACAAAATTAAAAGATCTCATAAAAAACATCTTAAAACATTTGATGGATGTAAAAAGGCGGGAAACTCGTAGATGGTCGTATGGCTATGACGAGTTTGAAGAATCATATTTTTAAATGAAATAAATTTTGTGTTCTAAAGTGGATAAGTGAGTGAAAACAAAAATAGAGATAAGCTTGTTCTGCCTCGGAACATGGCTATAATATATATAGAATCCAAAGGTATTCATTTAGGACGAATAAAAAAATATGTTCTGGGCCAAGGAAAATCAAGAGTTGCGTGTTTGCGTGCAGGCTATGTGACGCTATAAGGGTGCTGATTGGTGGATAGGATCGGAAATTAATAAATCTTTATCGAGTTACATTAGCATACAAATAATCTTGTTACAACTGTCTCTAATTACATGAAATTATACTGATCAGAAGAGGATAATAAACAAACTGAAATTTTGTTTAAAAAATGTATCATTAACAAATCTTAACCAAAGCTTGGAAACGGTGGGAATGTCTTTCGCCTTATTTCTTCATCTAAATAGATAAGAGTAAATCTCATTTTAAATCCAAAACCACAACAATTAAAATTCGCTAAAACTAAGCCTCATTTTTTTCAAAACTTAAACGTATCTTTATCTCTATATCTGTTAGTGCAAAATGCTTATCTGTTGATTTACTCGTTGAAGGCACATTAATTCTCTTTTATTTTTTTACCAACAAGAGCAATTTCTAACTGATGTCTTAAACTCTAGTATATGGTGCTATACATAAAGCCTAGTTTGACTGGGAACTAATTGTTTGGGAAATTTAAATGTTTGTTAATACCCACTTGTTACGAGAGTGCTATTTATTCAATTTGTAAGCATCTGAATTTAAGAGTTCGGCAAATGATTTATTGTTCTTTAGTTTGATAAAAACTGGTCCTTGTCCTAACTATGACCGTACAACACCCATCACCTTACCTCTTACCCATTCGTTTTATGATAAAAAGTCACTTTTAAAATAAACACAATTATCATGTTTTTATATAGCCACCATTTTGATGCCGTTCCCGTAAATTAAGATGCTTACAAACTGCGCAAGTAAGTAATTTTGATACACAGTTCGATAACTCACCTGATTGAAGACATAAAACCTTGCAGCCGCAGTAATAATTCCTCGACGACAAAAAACAGTTGTTGAATAACCTCTGATCTGGACAGCGAAATGGCATACAAATCTCTTTTAAATCTTTTGTGCATTTACAAATTCGACATGGCTTAACAAAGTTTTTCCATGTGTAGCCATGAGTTCTACCGTTATCCGAGCATTCTAAGAAAACAACATTTGCGGTGCAACACGTTGTTCCCCCAAAAAATATATATATTTAAACTACATGGATACAATGCTTATATTCAATAAAAAATGTTTATACGGGCAACTAATTTCATAATGAATAAAATCATTAGAAACTTCATCGTGATGTTTTAAAAAGGATCGGATCAAATCTAATGCCTGTTTTATTAAAATATGCTAACTTTTTTTAGAATTCATGTCCACGGCAACCACTCTACGGTAATTTTCAAAGTAATTGTACGCAAGCGTAAAACTTTATTTTAACGGAAGCAGACTAACAATAATAATAAAAGTCACTAGCGTCAAATCACGTTTAGCATTTTGCTTAAAAGTTCTTTAATAAAAGTTTAATATTGCTTTTGTTAAGACAAATGATAATTTTGTTAAGTTATGAATTATGTGAGAGTTTCAAGCACCACTAAATATTTAAAAGCACAATTTATGGATAAATAGGGATAACTTACTTGTACCGATATAAATATGCTAGAATTTCCAGCTATATTTTAGCTTTACATCACATATAAAACTAGTACTTACTACATTTCTTGCAACACCCATCTTTGACTACATTCATACAGTTCGTTACTATAGGACACTGAACACCTGAGCATTCTAAATTTAAAACAAAAAGTGTACTGTAAGGTTGGCATGGGCTCCATGTATTGTTTATACGACCAATCTTAGGTGTGTTACGGAGTATTATAGGCTAGTGATACAAAAGACGCAAAATTGTATGTAGTCGAGAATCTGTAAATCTGTATATTAATATGTCAAGAGAAGTAGAAAGGGCAGTGGGACCCCGGTGTAGTTTTTCCGCTGGCTCTTTTCCCTATTTAAGTCTTCTAGAAAACATATAGGAAATCTAGACGAGAATCAATTAACATCTACGGATGTTAAAAAATTTATCTTAAAGTCATAAATTCGTTAAGAGATCCTAAAAGTTTTAAGTAAAAGTTCTTTTGTTAAACTTCCATTGAACCATGTAGATATAGCTACAACTAAATATTCATGCTTTTAAGTTTTTCGGTGGTAGGGTTTGTGAATTTTTTTACAGGTCGTCCAGAAGTCCTAATGGACCTACCATGAATTTCTGGGCCCAAGCTTTTGGCATATTGCTATAGTGATGCTAAGTGTTACCATTTTTTTATAGTGATTTTTTTATTGGTATTTATATACCACTTACCAACCAGATAACCTTGGACTGTCGGTGGACTCGAACCACGAATATAACGGTAAAAATTCTCATCCTTAAGCGGTGAGATTGTAAGATCTTAAAAACTTTCAAACAGACACTAATTTTTCGTTTCAACAATATTTGAAAAATATTAGCTACTAGCATGCAGGTATGATTATGGGAAGAACCTTCTAAAATAATTATTTAAAAATCTTTTGTAAAACTTTAATTATTCTTTTCCTTTTTAACTGTCTTTGTTATGATTCGCCGCCATAGCGAGCTCATAAAAGTAAATAAGGCTATAGATACATTATGGGATTTTCTATCACAGAGGTAAAGCAGCCCCTTAATCAATCAGGTGAAGCTCCCAGAAGGTATCAATAAAATCTACTAAATTCATTCAATTACATCAGCAAGTTTTTATTCATTATTCGAATATTTTCGGATTAACTGGATTTATATTTATGCTTATGAATAATCTGTAGGTTTTAATGTGGCTTGTAAACGGTTTTAATGTGGCTTGTAAACGGTTTTACTGCGGCTTGTAAACGGTTTTAATGTGGCTTGTAAACGGTTTTAATGTGGTTTGTAATTGGTTTTAATGTGGCTTGTAAACGGTTTTAATATGGTTTGTAATTGGTTTTAATGTGGTTTGTAATTGGTTTTAATATGGTTTGTAAACGGTTTTAAT
>JAUELD010049801.1:14384-26336 GCA_031471615.1 Aglantha digitale | reverse complement strand
CTCTCAGACATTGATTGATAATATTTTTAGTTCATTTTTACTTGATAATGTTGATTCAGGAAATATAGTAACTACTAAATCTGACCACCTGTGTCAGTTCCTTGTCCTTCCAATTGTCAATAAACAATATAAAAAAAAAGTTAAATATGGAAGGAATCTTAGAACTAAGGCACACATTTGAAGCTACAGACTGGGGCCAATACTTAATATATATATACTTAATAAAAAATATTGACTTCGCATTTAAGCTCTTTGAAGATAAAGTTAATGAAATTTTACCATGAAAATTCACCAGTTAGGAAATTATCACAACAAGATTTTTTACAACAGCAAAAACCTTGGATAACATGTGGACTAATTAAATCAATTAAAATTAAAAATACTATTTACAAAAAAATGACCAAAGCAAAATATCCCTTTAGAAAATATTCACTTCATTTGAAATTCAAAGAGTATAAAAAATTAATAACCAAATTAACTAGGAAAAGCAAAGCCAAACAGTTTCATAAATACAAAGTTCAAAATAAAACCAACCTCCTCAAAACTTGGAAAGGAATAAAGTCTATTATTAATAATATAATAAGTACTAATAATCAAATCAATACACTGATTCATGAAAACAGAACTATTACAGACAAGACTGAAATCCCAAACATAATTAACAATTTATTTGTTAATGTTCATAAAAACATTGAGCAAACAATTCCTAAAACAAAAACAAATTTTAAGTATTATCTACAGAATCCAAATCCAAAGTCCTTTTTTATGAGACCTTCTACTATTAATGAAATTATTAATCAAATTAAAAACTTTAAAAATAACTCATCTCTTGGTCCCCATAGCATCCAAACAAAAGTTTTAAAGAATGCAAAAATGAACTTGCGATCCCTCTCTGTAAACTTATTAACCTTTCATTTGAATTTGGTATATTCCCTAGCCTTCTAAAGCTAGGTAATGTTAAGCCTATCTTTAAATCTGGTGACAAAAACCTGTGTACCAATTATAGACCTATAACCTTTCTCTTAAATATTAGTAAATTGTTTGAAAAATTTGTCCATAGTCGTCTCTATATGTTCTTAGAAAAAAACAACCTTATCTATAAACACCAATATGGATTTCGCTGGAAACATTCTACAATTCATGCCCTTCTAAGTACCACTGAAATTATTAGAGAAGCCTGTGATAACAAAACATTTGCCTGTACTGTTTACCTAGATTTAAAAAAAACTTTTGACATTCAATTTTGCTTGCCAAACTTACACACTATGGCATAAGAGGATTAGAAAACAAATGGTTCAAAACATTTTTAGAAGGCAAAAACCAAGCTTCAACTGTTAATAATGTAACCTCTCTTATAGATATTATTACATTTGGTGTACCTCAAGGTTCTGTTCTAGGACCACTTCTCTTTATTTTGTTTATCAATGACCTACATCATTCAATAAAGCATTCATCTCTATTTCATTTTGCAGATGACAGTAAACTGCTATATGTCCAGACTTCTCTTGAAACAATTAACACACATATCAATTTTGATTTATCTTGCCTTGAAGATTGGCTACAGGCTAATAGAATTTCCTTAAACACGAAAAAGACTGATATTATTATATACAGACCTAAGTCAATGAATCTTTCTCTTGAAAAATTAAACTTTACACTGTCCAAAGAGAAAGTTGTACTATCAAACTCCGTAAAATACTTAGGAATCTACTTGCACGAACATTTAATATGGGACCAACATCTTAACCATGTCATCAAACAATTAAATAGGGCTATAGGAATGCTTTCAAAAGTACACCATTATGTTCCTATATGACTAATGAGAACTATTTACTTTTCATTATTTAATAGTCACTTAATATGCTGCTGTGAAATATGGGGGTAAAAACGCACCATTATATTTCAAAAAATTGAACGTCTGCAAAATAAGGCTTTAAGAATAATTAATTTTAAAGATAAATAACGAAAATGTATTCCTTTTATATAGTAAAAATGAGATACTACGTATTCATGACTTTTAAAAATATTTTGCTTGTGAAAGACTCATTAGAGAAAAATAATCCACAAATATTCCATAACTATTTTAATAAATCTTCTGACATACATAATCACCAAACGAGAGGTGCACTTAACGATCTTATTGATATCCAGCAAGTCAAAACAGATTATAATAATCATTTTTCTGCCAAGTCTAGATCTTCAGCTGACTGGAACTCCATGCAACGAAAAGTTGATATCGATTTTTCATCTTCCACTCGTCAATAGATAATTAAAGCTGTTAAAGCTCATTTTTACCAATCTTATATTAACAATTGATATGCTTGTAACGAAGAATAATTTTATTTATTTTTGTAGAATTGTAGAACTTTTTGAGTGGGATTTGTGGGTGAGATTTTTTTATTATTATATTTTTTTAGGGTGGGTAGGGGGTAGGGAAGGAAGTGGTAGGGGGGGATGGGGGGTTTTAAGAAAATACTTTTAAGAAAATACTTTTAAGAAAATACTTTTAAAATGAAAAAGAAGAAGAAGAAGAAAAAAAAAGTTTTTGATTTTTAGAAGTTCTTCTATTAATGTTTTTGAGAAAGTTTTTATTCTATCTTGGTATAGATTATATTACATAATGAAAGTAATTCTAAGTGCAAGCAGGGTATTTTTCTTGTACAGTCTATTGACTGTTAATTACATCCTCATGTGTTTCTGTATTGAAACGAGAGAAAAGTATTTAACTGTATTTATTTTATTGTATTAAACATAGTTGTATTCGGTTATTTTAGCTTTTCAGACTCTTTGTAATTGTTTGCTAGTTATGGCGAAATAAATTTCCTTAGAAGTAGTAGTATTGTAAAGCTACGCCGTTCCATTATCCGGCGATTGACTGTGTAAGGCGATGGAAATTTCCAGGAGCACTATCCTTTCTGAATTAAGGCCACTGCAATATACAGAGTAGAAAAATGTTGCTTATCTATTTTTATATAACTGTTAACACCACACTGTAGAGACATTGAACAATCATGGATTAAGCGTAATTCAGTACTGCCTGGCTTAGGAATAGCACTAAGAGCACTAATTATGTAGGTTTATGTGGAGTTATGACATAATTTCCTGTGGCAATTTCCTCAATAATAGTGGCTTCAACACGAGGTCAAGTCTGTGGATTGACTGCAGAAAAATAATCATGCATCTCTGCTGGCCGTAAAGGTGCATCAGCATGAACCTGTTGAAAACCATTATATAAGTCGTCTGATAAAAATACTTTGTCAGGATCGGATTCGAGTTCAAGAGTCCATGATTGTGTGTTAAGCGGAGAAGAAAATGGGATGCATTGTCAATTATTATCATAGGAAGCATTATGCTGACAACCTGGGTGCATCTTACCGCATGCTGCAGATCCTATTTTTTGATTGCAAACATGGGCAAACTTGCAGTCAACTTTAGGCGATTAAAGTTTCTGCAAATCTCTTGTCCTTGAGTAGTACTAGGAACCGTCAAGGGGGGACTAGATTTGCCAGAAAAACTTGTTGATGGTTTTGTAGCACTACTACCTGCATGTAACCTATAATAATTACCTGTTGAAACAACACTTGCAGATGCCCTGCGAGGGAGTAGCATCACCTCATGTAGATGGCTATTATCAAAACTCCATGGGTAGCCATAAGAGTGCTATAGAATATGATATTCATCATATCTCAGCACTGACTCCCAGGTATATTTTCTAGGCAACTCAAAGATTTTAATGGAGTAAAATAGATAGTCACAGATATCTGCTGAAGTGGGGAGACGACCACTAGTTAAAAGAGCGTAAAATATTCTGATAACATATTGAAGAACTGAGAGGACTCTCAAGGGAAAGTAGGAAAGATATAGGGAAGAACTATGAGGGGGGTATGTCTTGATGTCGCTGAACAAGCATGGTAAATTAGAAGACACAAATCTTCCTTCTAAATTTATACTCTCATGAATTATGCAATTTATGAGATATAAAAAAACTAATTTGTGTTTAAAAGCCTTTTATTGCCTAACTTCATATAAAAAATCAAAAACTTGACTTTTTGGATGGATGGAAACACTAGAGTGAATTTATAGGATTAATTATTTTCCAAAAATGAAAAATATATATAACAGTTACAGCTTGACAAATAATTACATGCCAACAACAAAATTTAATGCTGCTGGTATATATATATTTTTGAAGATTTTTCATATGCCCAACTCTTTTTCTATTTTATTCTTTCAAAACAAATACAAGGATAACACCCTAATTTGATAACTAGCTAAAAAAATGTAGAGCTGTCTTGTTAGAACTATATTAAGCTATCTTAAAACAAATTTAATGCTCAACATATAATATAATCAATTTCAATTCAGAGTCATAAAATATATGACTTGATTTATTATCTGATGAAGTAAGTCAGTAGGCGCTTCAACTTCTACAACTTATCTATCTCTTCTGTATCTATCTATGTAGCTATTTTTATCTACCTACTATCCAGCCTCTTCTGTACAGACATTTTGCATTTTTATAACAACAAACGTATATATAAATAAAAAACAAGAGATATAAATATCTATCTCTAAATATTTTGTTACAGAACTCTGTTCTTCTGGATACTTTGTGGTGAATAATTTACAGAACAATAATTTTTATTAGCCTATTTACAAATAGGCTGCATTCTGATTGGCCTGTTTATAAATGGGTTAACCCAATTTTTATTTAGAAGTGGGTTGACCCATTTTAAAATCGCTTGTCCCATTTATAAACGGGCTGGCCCACTTTCAAATACATTTAAAAGTGGGCTGGCATTTGTAAGTGGGCCATAACAGTATCATGCACTAGATAGTCTTTTAAGTGGAGACATCGACATTACATGTATCGATTCGAAAAATCCCAATAAGTGGATGGCTTTTCCTAGGTGTGTTTTCAGAATAAAAAAGTTCTGCAACAGGTGAAGTATATCATCATTTCAGGGGAAAAAACTAAAATGTAGAAAGAAAGAAAAAGAAATTACAATAATATTTTATGTTATTATATTAGAAAGAAATTCAGCAAAATAAAATTATTACATAATCTTTTAATTGGGTATATATATACATAAACAGTTTATTATAATTATATTTAAAATAGTATAAAAAATATTTATAAAACTGGCAAATGATAATATCTATCATTCCTATGATGTTAGGTTAAGACTTTGAGTAACAAAAACTGATTAAGTTAGTTATCTTTTTTCACCATTGTTTGCCAAGCCTAGACTATACAAGGAATTTAAAACCATGGGACCATATAAATTCCCTTATACTTAAGATATTTGAAAATCTAAACTGGATCCATTGTAATTTTTTAAAAAAATCTCATGATGAAAGGTGGTGCATATTTTGATATGATTTTAACTTAAAGACTCTAGTTAAATGTTTTGATCATTAATTGCAAAACATTTATCTTTGCCCAGTTAAGTATTAAAAGATTATTTAGGCATTTATAAAATTTGTTGAAATAAAATATATCAGAATCTTTTATGCTACACAGGTATTGTCTAATAGTGACTGCAGTTTTAAATTTTGAAAAAAGTTCTTTTTTATGTAAAAAAGCAAAACATTTGTTTTACCATTTTGTTGTAAAACTCCTAATAAATATTCCTATATTATTTTTAGGTTATCACATTTTGTTATGACTTTGAAGTTGCCTACTTGTTTGTAGGGTCATTGGACAAAATTGCATGCAATGTTTATTGTGGTATTAATTCATATAATTTTTCTGGCTGGCAATATGATGGGTTTTGTTGGTGTCTTAGTGAAACACCTAGTGAAAATTATGACTTAGAGGTAAGGCATTGATTTCTTGATTTGATTGAAGGTACTTTTTTCTGTCAGTGATTATGTAAGATGAAATAAAAAATTGGGTTAGTTTTCTTAAATAAAGTCCATTAGACTTTTATATGAACCAAAACAAACAAATAATTAATTAAATTCTTTCAAACAACTTTTAGTCTTTCTATACTCCATGTTTTTAATAATAATCAATGAAATTATCTATTTTTTAATGCCTGTCACCCAACTAAATCTATAAACAAAAGAAAAAACAAAGCAACAAAGCTTCTTAAGAATGCTTACACACGCACTCTCACACACACACATGGGCAAAATCTTGTTTATGGATGTTATATTTGTGGAAACTATATCACATATAATGTGTACTTTGGTTATACTAAGCAATTTAAAGTTAAAGGTTTATGACCACTTTTAAATTTTATTTCTTTATAAGCATAAAATCTTATTTAACTTATTTATGTAGGTTTTTCTTATTTATGTAGGTTTTTCTAAAAGCAAAAACCCCACTGTCTTTCTAAAATCTGTGACATCACCAACAGCCTTTTAAAAGAAGATTTTAAGAAAAAAATCTGCCATAGCTATAAAACGAAACATAATTGAATGATGATATTTTCAGGATAAATGTATAATAATCAAGTTTACTTTGTATTCTAGTGTTTAAAAGTTCATCCATAAGAGTCTGGGTGGAAGTTTCCTAGCCCTTCAGTCAATATTTGTTGAAAAAAATTGATAACTAGTGCCCAGACTCTATTTTAGTAAAACTTAAATTCAAAAAACTAAATTAAATTAATTCTCAATATACCCTGAAAATTTTGTTGCTAAATAATTTTTTGTTTGTTTTCCTTTTCAAAGGCTGATTGTGATGTCGCAGATTAAATCAGGTCTGTGTAAAAATAAATAAATATAATATCATCATATATACATTTCAGTTCCCTTTTATTACGTTTCCTTGTATTTTTGGAAAAAAATCTTCCAGCTAAAACAATAATATTTTTACATTATTTTAAAAAGTCAATGATAAAACAAAAATAAAAATTGACTACCAAACAAATACTTCTGAAAATAATCAACATTCCCTCATTTTTCATAATTTGGTATTAAGCAAGATGCAAGTATGATCTTAAGCCAAAGTTTTACCCTTGAAATAATATTGTTGACGTAACAATATTTATTGACATAAATATTGTTGAACTGATTAATGGCATATCATTTTTGTTTTATTCTATTTGAGTATGCATAAACCTTCATTTGTTTTCTTCTTGTAGATAAATCAAACAGAAACAGTGGAAGTTAATATTACAAATTCAGTTGAGGATTTTCTCAACATAACTTTATTCTCAAAAGTATCGATATCTGTAGAGATAACAAAGTCAAAACAAGGTGATTTAATTTTTTTCATGTTTTAAAAGTATTTAAATCGTTAATGAGTTTTTTTAGAATGAAATTCACAGGTTATCTTATTAGCCTTATTATTATTATCTGTTCATAATCGGAAGTGCTGAAAATCTTCAATCTGAAAATCATATTACATGGCAATTTTTTTATTTCTTGTGCAATAAATTATTTATTGAACTTAGTTTTTATAGTTTTGGTCTTTTAATAGATTCATTAGCTGTGACAGGTCCATAATACCTCTTTTTTTTTACAACAGCCAACTCATTTGCTAAAATTACTTTTTGGATAATTGCATCTTTTTAAAATCTATTCTGCCACAATAAATCAAACCCCTTTAAATGCTTAGTCACAATGTCTTTCACCATTTTGCTGAACATAATTAAGACTTTAGGAAAGTCGTTCTTAAATATGTAATTGAGAGTCAATTTACGGGCTCGTTATAGGCACAGGAATATTCCAAGAGGATAACTTTGAGTTCTTGCAAATGATAAGGAATTTTTGTATAGTCGCATTATAAAAAATTGACGTTGGCTGCTCCTGTGAATCTTGATTTGGATATTCAAATTCAAGAAAATATTTGTAAAAAATTTACATTATAAAATTTAAAATTTTATTAGGTAAAAACCTTTGAAACATTAGTTGAAGGGCAGGATGTATTTTATTATTTGTCAAGCTACTGGATCTGGCATATCTTTGATATATGAAGCTTTGCCACATAGTTCATTACTCCTTGTGATGCTGCTGCAAAAGATTTGTGGTAGTAATAAGTCCTTTGATTAGTTTAATGGTGGATGAACTTATTGTTTTGATATCCAGATGAATCAAGAAAGTGTGTTTTAAAAATTAAGAGAAGTCTCTTGAATTTATCAAAGAACGCTTTGAAAATAAATGTTTTAAATCTCATCTTTAAAAGATAATTTTCTGAAATTATTATGTTGCTACCTTTTGGTAGTGGCCAATATTGTCTGAGTGGCTATGTTAAGCTAAAGATAGTCCTTTTCTCTATTTTATTTTACTTTTTTTTACTTTTAAATAAAACTATATATTCAATATAGTCGCACTTCATGATCATTATATTTTGTTTTAAAAACTATATTAATACTAATACTATCAACCTTTTGGATTCAATTCACTCTATTGCTCTTTTTGTTATAGTTTTCATTTTGTTATTAAGAGAGCTATGAACCCAGCCATGATAAAAGTTTAATAAAGTTTACTTTCTCCCTTGAGGTTGTTTCTGCTAATTGACACTATGTCTTTCATGGGAAGAACACTGAATACAGTAGTTAAATAGTAATGGTGGTTTATTTTGATAGCTGATATTTTTTAAGACTTCTTAGATTAAAACAAAGGAAGTGTAGAAAACATATTAAATTGGTGTTAAAATTTTTTCCTTCAAGTTTTAAAAGAAAGAATAACAATTTAGTATAAAATGGCATCACAAAAACACATTCAAAATATAACATGAATTAGTGATTTTTTGATGAATTAAGATTTTGATTTTTTTAACATTATGTAATGCTTCTAACCATACAAAATCAGGTAAACCTGAAGAAATCTTATTGATGAAAGATGGAAAATTGACAAAGTCTACCGAAATGGTTTTTACTAGCGAAGTTACACAACTTTCTGCTGAAGTCAAAGGTAAGGCCATTTGGTTTGTTTGTAATTTAATAATTTTAATTAGAGCAGGTTACAGAAGGAGAACTGAGGGATCAAGATCAATTGTTTTGATTGGTTGGTTATAAAGTTTTGTAGGAAAAGCTGGAAAAGAACTTTTAGAATATTTTAATTCAGTGTAATTGTAAAAATGACAGTTGTTTTGTTCCCTGGATTATAACATTATTAAATATTTCTTCCTTTAGCATATTGGTTTATTTCTTCACCTAAACCTATCAAAGTGCAAGCATATGTACCTTTAACAGCTTATTGGGATTGTCCAGAGGAGATTTATCCTTACAGTACTATTCTATGTTATTTACATGTAATTGGCACTTCCTTAGACTCTTTGACTATTCAAATAGACGGTGCAGAAGTTACATCATATACTAAGTCATCAGGTATTGTAAAATATTAACACTGTTTTAATTGGACTAAAATCCACTCCCATGTGTCACTAACCTTTTTCTTATTTTTTTGCATGAAATTTGGCAAACACTAGAAAGTGAGGAAGCTGAACTTTTTAAGGTTTGGAACCCAATGGATAAAATTGAGTTTTTTGATTTTTTGTTTGATTTTAGGTTAGGCAATGATAAGGGTTTTCTAATATACTAAAATAGATTATCTCTAAAAAAATAAATATATTTCCTGAGGGTCAAAAGGTCTTTTTGAATATTTTAATATTATATAGTATTGATAACTAACTTTTAGTTTAAAGCTCATTTTAAATCATTACTTAGATCACCCTTGTTTGAAACTGTTTTTTGGTATATCCAAAGAGGCAAGTAGTCAGTCTTTCTTGTTTCTTTATAGCCAGTTGGTATTTCGAAGATGATATCCCTAATTTCTTTAGATGCCAGGATGATATTAATTTGCTCCAGTGTAAATCGAAACTAAAGCTGTGAACTTGCTTCTTTAAGGATATTAACTTATTTTTTTTATAGTTTAGCTTTTATAGTTCTTTATATATTATAATTTGTGTATTTGTTTTCATGTCTAATAAACTAGAATATTATATTAGTTTTTGGTGGACAAAATGTTGCTCCTTTAATATTAATATCCACCTCATACATTTTTTCTATAGCCACAATGACAGTGTGTTTTACCTATAATTAAATACTATAGCGTTCGTTTCTTCACCTACTTGCAATATAGGTTTTTATTAAATGTTCTTAGAACAAAACTTCATAAAGATTAAAAACACATGACTAATTTAGCCAATTCGCATGCTATTGAAAGTGTTTTTATTTAACATTTATTTAAGTTCTTGTGCTTTCATATACTGTATTATTTAAAGTGTTCAGACTGTTGAGTTGCTAAGATCCATCAATGGTTCTATTTATGTATTTAACTGGACAGACCGCTGATCTATGCAGATATGTTTTTTAATTAGTGTGAAATAGTTTTTGCCAACCATAAAAGTAGTAGCTTTTAAAAAAATCTTAAAACTTTTAAAAGTTCTACAATTGTAGCAGAATTGATAAAATAAAGTTCTAGCAAATACAACTAGTTAATTATCAAACTATAATTTGTCACCAGGAAAATATTCACATGCCTAGTAAATATGACTTTTAATTCAAAAATTGAGCTCAAGTAACAGTTGCATTGAAATCATTTCATAATTACCAGCATTGATTATGATAAATTTAAACAAATGTTTCACTAACTGTCTCAATGTTTTTCTTTAATATTTACTATTTATTGCATCATTAAAAGGTGAAAAACTAAAAAATCTTTATTTAAATTTATTAAAATCTTTATCTATATTGCATTTACACATTTATGCTCTGGGCCCGAAAATTCATGATGCAATTTTGTCCAAAAGGTGATGTGTTTGAAAGAAGTCATTTTTTTTTGTTAGTCATATTATGAAAGTAGTCATATTATATATCATTCAAAAATTCTATTCTATGAAGATTAAAATTATACAAAACAAACCATCAGGGATAGTTTACCCCCTGTATTGGCTCTCCCCTATAACGCTTTATTAGTTTAAAAAATATGGAGTTTAGGTGGATAGAAAATTCTACTATGTGTTCCTATTGAGCTTTCAGTCACATTTTCCTCAAAAATTAGTGTATCTTTTCATCCTAAAAATAAGTTTATTATTATTTTAAGCATGAATACATTCTTAAAATCAGTACTGAGACCAAGTTATTAATGTTATTCTATTGGAATTACTTAAAAATTATTTTAGTATTTCAATATTGTGAATAAACTGCTTTAATTGCATAATTTTAGAATCATATATTTACAAAGTTGGAGGTGACATGAGAACTAATCGATTTATAGAATATTCAAGGTCTTTTGATACATCTAATGAAAAAACCATTTCCAATCCTGCATTTGTGAACATCAATTATGAATTTCATACTGATGGGTTTTTGAAAGCATTTGAGGCGTTCATAACACAGCCTGGACAAATAACATTTATGGTAAATAATTTTAAAATACATTTTGGTTTGATGGCATTAATTTCAATAACATCAATATTGTTTGAAAAATTTTTGTATTTCTGTTTAAATTACACAATTAACTTTATTTAAAGGTGTTAAGACCAATTTGTACTAAACCAGCTGAGAAATATTCTAATTATGAGAAGAAGTGTGTTGCCTCAACTAATGCTTGCCCACCAACTAATCCTTATGACTATTATACATACTGTAACTCTGACCAAAATAATATGAGAACATATTGCATGGAAAATAATCGATTTGGTCCTGCAGATGCTTATGTTTGCAAAGATGGAATAGCACATACTAGTGTCAGTGCAGCATATGAAGTAATGTATTTATACAAAGTTGTAGCTGACAATCTGCAAAGTAAGTTTATAATAATTAGCTTGATTATTAATATTTATTACACTGCTGTTCCTTTGATGTTGTTGTTGATTGATGTTATTGTTGATTGATGTTGTTCATTGATGTTGATGATCAATGATGTTGTTGTTCATTGATGTTGTTGCTCATTGATGTTGTTGTTCATTGATGTTAACGTTCATTGATGTTGATGATCAATGATGTTGTTGTTCATTGATGTTGTTGCTCATTGATGTTGTTGCTCATTGATGTT
>JAUELD010049690.1:5572-26352 GCA_031471615.1 Aglantha digitale | reverse complement strand
TTACACCCAAAGGCGTAATGGTTTATTTAGTATTCAAGAAAATGCACCACTAAAATTAAATCCTAGATCCGCCCCTGGATATTACTTTTATCATGACTAATAAATGTACAGATGTTTTCGACACGCGTATTTCAGTAATTAGTGAAATAGATAGACACCTTTGCATCTAGTATAGCTCTACATTGTTCAAAAAGCATTTCTACAACCAAAGTCGCATTTTCGATTGTTCTAAAGGTTAATTTACATCTGGGGTACCCTTACCAATATTCATATACAAGCACTTGTCAGTATTTGATTTCAAACAAGCTATTGCTAAATTAGAATGATTCCCTAATTTCTCAACAACAAGTTCTTGGTCATAGACAAATGGGGTTATGTCCTTGTTAGGTAATGTGCTGGGAATATAATTTTTTCATGGTGGCGAAAGGACGTAATGAATGCGAAATATTGCAAAATGCTATATTTGATGCTATACATGTAATGAGAAATGATCATCATCAACGACCCAGCATTTTTAGATTTATTAGGAAAACATATGACACCATTTTTGATCAAGAAACTGATAATAGTGATACTATGCATTTGTCTCCTAACGGTATTTGCGAATTTGCAAATAATATTTTAGTTTCTATAAATTATTTTTAATGTTAAGCAATACGTATAAAAAGGTTTCCTAGATTCAAATTTGCTAGATAACTTTTCTGTCTCTTTGGGCACTTCTACTGTTTTAGATAATAATTACGAAGATAACTTCTCTATCACTGATGCAGACTCTAGCTCTTCTTTTATAGGTGAATTAAAGAAAATAGGTCTTCAAAATAAGAACCATCTTATTATCACTCAGCTGAATATAAACTTCTTCAGAAAATAAGTTTGATTTTTTAATTGAAGACATACTACCCGTTGACGTTGCTTAATGTTTTCCGAGACTAATATTGATGAATCTTTTCCTGTAAATCAATTCAATGCAAATGCTATTTCAACTTCTTATCGCTTAGATCGTAATAGGAATGTAATATAATGAGTGATCATTTAAATAGACTACGAAATGAGCTTAATATTTATACATCAAGTTACGATAACTTATTTTTAATGGGAGATTTAAATTGTGAAATGTCATCCATTGAAATTTTAACTTTATTAATCTGATTAAGTCTCCATCTTGCTTTAAAAATCCATTCTTGTTTTGATTTGATGCTTACTAACTATATTAAAGAGGTAATCGACCAGCTTTTATTAAGGAACTAAACTTAAACTTAAGGTTAAGCTCTTCTGTTTACAATCCATATTTAATCCATTTCACTTTACTTAGTAAAACTTTTTTGCAATTTCATAACCATCCCAACCATCTCATAACCATCATAAATCCACTATGTATGGAAGTAATAATAAGTTCGGTTTTAATGAAGTGAACTTTGTTATTATTTAGAAAGAAATTTAAAAACTTGAAATAAAAAAAGTTTCTCAAGACAATGACATCCCAACTTAACTTATTTTAGATAATAGTAGATGTTTTTACTGAATATTTAACGAATATATTTAACGATTCCATAAAAAGGGTATATTTCCCGAATTTTTTTCCCGATTAGCATACTTCATTTACTGATTTGCTTGAAAAAGATAACTGTCTCGATTCATCATAATAACATCAAATATCTCGCTAACTCGCTATTAAACTTTTTAAGTTATTAATCATATGTCTCCCATTTTTACGAAAAACATAATAAAACCTTCTCGTGAATTACGTAAAAATAAATCTTTTAAAATTCCTAAAATAATAACTACATATTTCGGTCCTGAATCATTATCTATTTTAGGGCCTAATTTTTGGGAAATACTTCCTGAGAAAATAAAAGCTTCTGAAAATCTGGAATTTTTTAAACAAGCAACAAAATTGTGGATTCCTCTTTATTGTCTTTATTATTTTATATATTTGTTTCTTTTATGTTGACTTTAAATAGCACTAGCATTTTCCTTTAAATTCATATAATTATTTTTAATTGTAATTAAATAATTAATACTGGAGGCTACATTTGTATACTTTCATTGGTATTTTATTTTTTGTCAACTTTAAATAAAATATTGCATACATACATACACACACAAATGCAAAGATAATAATGTCTTAGTGATTCCAATTGTAAAAACTCTCTAAGGTATTTAGGACCTGTTATTTGGCATTCCATATCCTCTCAGATATAAAAAACGTTAAATCTATTAGTGTTTTTTATTCTAAGATTAAGCAGTGGAATCCGGATTGTCCATGCAGACTATATGAAACTTATGTGCAATGAACAGGATTTCCTAATATAAAATAGAGATTGTATTCTCCCAGTTTTCTGACAACATTCGATTCTAGTTGTGTATAATTTTTTTTAATTTATTTCGTAGATATTACTCATGCAGTATAATAACTTATATATGGTATATTCTTCGTTGTAGATAATAAGCTAGTTTTATTTCAAATATGCCTTTTCAAGTTTTTAACATTTGTACATCGTACAATGATTTTAATTTACCGAAGTAAAATAAAGAATTAATATTTAAGATAGTACAAACAGTGCATTGTACATTACAGGCAGTACAAAAGTTACATATAAAACACGCAGTTCAAACAGTACATCTAGTACATAAACTACAAATTATATATAGTATATACTGATATAGCACCTACAGTATATTTATAACGTAATTACAAATAGTACATGTGGAACCGATACCTAAAATATCTATTTTCCCTTTTAAAAGCCAAACTAATCGATGCAGTTGCGACCGATAAAGAGGTGCTAAAAAATAAACCCGAAATCCACTCCCGTAGACAGTTTCGTTTTTAAAATATAAAAAGTAGCCATTGCCGAAGCGACAGGAATGTAAAATTCGAAGGAGGTAGCTAATGATAAGTGATCAGTGGTAGGTATGTACCCATCACACATCAGCCAGGGCAAATCCAAGGCTATACTCTTTTTATCTTGATAGAAATAGAGAGGGTGGGTGTATTAAAGCATATGTCAGGCATATGTATGTTATGACTGTCCTACCTAAAAGGTAAAAACTAAACATAGTCTACCTTTTTTTGTTTTTGAGTATTAGCTAGCTAGCAGACATAGAGGGAATTTGCCAGCTTTCTATTAAATTTCTTATTTCTTCGAAATACTTACTTTCGCTATTTATTGTTCTTTACAGTATCACTAAAAATATGTTTGCTCCAACAGTGCAACAGGCATTTGAGCATGATAATGTGATAGCTTTAATAGCTGTTGGAAAATGTAAAGAAAATATGATTAACAAATGGGTTCGAAAGGAAGTACCCACAACACTCTAAAACCCAAAAAACTTTTTCTTTCACACTGTAAACTAAAAACTTGTTCATAAACCGTCATATAAAAATATGCCATTAATTACTAGGAATGTTATTGTACGTAATTTACTGTAGCCTTTTTGATAATCTTCAAATCATCTTTTTAAAATCCTTGGTTTAAAAAGTATTTGTTCAAATTTTAAAAACAAATTTTCTTATCAAAAACATTGTAATCAAAAATCTTTTCTTATCAAAAATCTTGTGATTGACTTGTGAAGTGATTTGCCATATCACAAAGAATACTTGTCTTAATTCTAATGTCTAACCTCTTCAAATGAAGCTTAATCCAGAAAAGTGTAATTTTAAAGGCATTTTTTAAATTCTTTATACAATTACTTTACCTTACTTACTTTAACGACTTGTAGTGCAAAACACATGCTATTAATTTTTCTTATAAAAGTTTAATAAACTAAAGTTTATAAATTTAAGAAAACTATATTTGAGTCACAAAATTTATTATTTTATTATATTGGGTTATAAGAAATAATCAAATTGCAACATTACTGTAACAAGAAGTCTTACTTCCAATTCTAAAAAAAAGAAACCTCTTTACCATCTTTAGTTCTAACAAATACTTTAATTCAAGTATTTTTTTTGTGTTGATAACCATTCCAACTCTCTTGAATACAGTGCAGGTTGCTTTAGCTAGTATGGGGCACTGAAATTCTTACTAAAATATTTTTGTGGCACAAATCCTCTCATTGAGGCCTGTTTTATTTTATATACAGGGTTACTTTTACATTATTTTCTTTTCTGTTGGTTCTACAAGAAATTTATGTTACAGTATAGTGCATATCAGAGTAGTAGCATTTAACTCCAATCTTATTTTCATCTTATTCGGTCCAATTCTCATCAAACAAAGATGTTCAGTTTTAAAAAGATATGGTGTGTAATTCACCTGTTTGAATTTAAGAGTTGTACATATTGAAATTGTGTTCTCAATGTCTACAGATTCATATATACTAACTCTCATACGTTTTGATGGAAGGGGAGGCAATGTAAAGCTTGTAGGTCAAACAATGGTACAAACTTTATTGGAGCTGAAAACAAACTTGCAAATGGAATAAAAGAGATGGAACATCATAGAATAAAAAACATAGATTGGATAGGATGGAAAAGAAACCCATCATTAGCAAGTAATATGGGTGGTGTTTGGTAAGGATGATTAGGTCAACAAGAAGAATTTGAGAATGCAATATTTGGCACAAGAGTTTTGGAAAAGATGGAAAATTGAATATTTGCAAAAATTACAAGAAAGGTCAAATTGGAACAAAGCAAAAAGAAATTTATGGGAAAAGTTGAGAATGTTGAAATGGATAAAAATAATAATGTACGTAGTATCTTGATTAAAGTAGTACATGATAGTATGAACCAGTACCACAGAAGACCAGTGAATAAACTAGTTCTTTTATTAGAGTCCGATACCCTGACGGAGGAGCCACAAATAGTTCAAAATTAAAAAGATTTTGAAGGGGAGCCATATGTTGGTGGTAGATGGTAGAAATTATTTTATTATTATTGTTATTTTTATATCACAGATAATTAGTTGTGTTATGTATTATGAATTATGTATAAAATTAAAAAAGAGAGAATAGTAAAAAGAAGAAAAAAGATATAGAGATAGGGAATATTTTTTTAAGTTGAAGTTTATGTTTAATAAAGTAACAGGATTAAGATATTGAAGCGGAATAAGCAATTTATACCAGTAAGTTTATACTTTAATATTTTAGAAGTATTTATCTGTAACTTTAGTTTTTATCAAAATTGTTTTGACCCTTTTGTACCTTGATTTACATTCTTCTCAAGATGCCACTAAATAATTTCCTTTTATGTAAAGAAACTTTATTATATTTAAAATATTATTTTATATATTGTAAAGAAACTTAATTATATTTGCAACACCAAGGAATTCTTTGAATACAATACCCACATGCATAAAATAGCCAAGTTTGGCTATTGCAAGTTTTTTAAAAAAAGTAAGCAAATTTTTTCCCCTTTTTTTGAGGAAGCAAAATTTACAGCACTTTACTTAGCTTCAAGGTAACTTTGTCAATGTAAAAATATGTCTTTTAATGACATCTTAAAAGAGTTGAGTTTGAATGAATAAATAAATAAACATCTATTAATGGAGATAAACACTATTTCGTTTCTTAATTTGCAATATATTTTATTTTATCTCCATTAATAGATGTTTATTTATTTATATAAAAATATGGATTTCTTTAAAACATTTGCTCTTATTCAAAACATAAACATGCATTTTTATGTAAACATTAATTGTTTTTATTAAATCATTAATAAATAACTCACACCACACCTGGTATTTATGTTTTTAACTTTTTAAAAGAAAAGAAAGCTCATATTGGAAAAATATTTTGTTTTAACACCAATTATTTTTAAGAAATGTAAAAAATCTCACTTGTGATAACTATTGAATTAAGTGAAATTAGACAGAAAGTTTTAATTAGACTGACAGACATATGTGATTGTGACTGTATACCTCTTCATCAGGTTACACAAAATGGTATCCAGAGTATTAGTTATAAATATTTACTATTTAGTTTAAAATAAGTATTAGGATTTTCCTCATGAGGGATAAATTATAAAAATAAAATCCATATCGAAGTGTCGATATATCACTGGAAATATTTAAACAAACAAGATATGTTATTTTAACTAAAATATAATGTAGTATTCAACCCCAAAAATACTTTAATTGATGAATCACACCTCTCCTTATCCTTTCAAGGATTTTATCCTTCCAATATTTTTGGCCTTTTTTCAAATTTCTAAAATTTAGTTCAAGTATCATTGTAAGACTCCATCACATTTTACTAATTTTAGACTTTAGCATAAGAAAGTTTTAATATTATTGTTTTTTTAGTTTTATATTAATAATGGCAGGCATATCAAAGTGGATTGGTGAACAACAAAATATTGTGAGACAATTAGGTGGTTACAAGGCAGTGTTTTATCGTTTACTTCGTGAGTGCACTGTCAGCACCGGTACGCTAGTGGGCGAAGATAAATATGGTAATAAATATTTTCAAAATGATCAGTATTTCTTGGGCCGTAGTCGTTTTGTTGAGTTCCCTTATGAAGGTCGCATGGCATATGATGGGTCCCAAATACCACCTGAATGGCACCGCTGGATGCACAACATGACTGATGAACCACCATCAACCCATCCACCTGTCCAGAGAAAGTTTTTTCTTGACCATAAGAGGAATTTGTCTGGTACAAAGCAAGCCTATGTTCCATATTCCACTACTAAACCAAAAGTTGAAGCTTGGTCACCTCCTAACTAATTGTTGATTGCTACATAATACAAACATATGTTATTGACTGTGTGAAATGTATATAACTTAAATTTAAGAAGATTTAAATTCATTATATTTTAATTTTTTACTATGAATTTGTTACATAAAGATATTTTAGCAACAGCTAAAAATAAAACACTCAACACCACACTCCAAAGATCTAAATTCTAAGTTCTAAATGTGTTATTAATTACAATGTATATTTGCTCATTTTATCTATGAACACTGAGCTTGTTTTAAGTAAATAATATTTGTCTGTTGATATTTACCAAGTATTCCAAGTGTGAATGAAACCTTTGTTTATGTAATGACTGTACAATGAATTATACTTCCATATAAGGTTATCATTGTACATTGTTATGAAGAATTTTATTAATTATTATTATTAGCATCTCTTTTCTAGCATAATAACACAAAATAACACAAACTAAACAAAGAGATTTAAAGATTTAAAGTAACATTATTCAAAGAAATGCTTTTTTCGAAGACGTGTTTTGCTGTTTTATCTGCTTTATTAGATTCCCGTAGCGAGAATGATCCCTGTCGTTATTATTGTGATTTATCACGTTTCGCTGAGTCAGTTGATGTTGATGATAGTTTTTGGGAAAAGTATCTGTTACCTAATGTTTATTTGTGGGATCCTTTAAGCCAAATAGAAGGTTGCACTTTAAAATGTCCATTATGCATGGAGGATGGGAGGTCTAATGTTTACCTTAAACAGTCAGGTGTTTGGGAAAAAGGTAATAAAACTGCTTCAATACCAAGACGATTATGGGATGATTCCTGGTTTTGTGCTTTAGTGGGTCGGTCTTATCGATGCTCATCACATCATGATGTAAGGTCATACCACGCTGGTGTCTTAAAGCAATTATCATCTGACCAGATTCCGTTTGTTTTAAGTCATGAAACTGGTATGATGACATCATACTTAGATAATTCATTGAGGCTAATGGAAGAGAAATGTAATTTCTATCAAATCAGGTGTATTACAAGTAAATTATTTTGTGATACATATATGCGTCGTAAAATGTTGTGTAGACAGGCAGGTTTTCCTGATATTAATGATATTTTTAAAACAACAACACCTAGCGAGTACCTAATAAAGCTTGGGTTTTTAAATTATTTTAAGTTGAATTATTGGAAATATGCTCAACATTTTACTGATATACCGGTGAAAAGTTTAATCTGCGATTTTGCTTTTCATGAAAAAGCTACCATAGGGTATGCAAAAGATCGTAAATGGACATCCACTCATGATAGTTTATTCTTAACTGCCAATGAGTATGGTAAAATAAAATCTTTCAAGTTAACGTTAGGAACAGAATTTGATCAAGTCATGAAAATGTTAACTATCATAGCAGGTACTGTGTCTGGTATTGATGTTGTTTGTGTAGACAATTGCTGTGGTTTAAGAGAAATTTTATCAGAGATTTTTCCATCTGCCGAAATCAAACTTCATCCATCACATGCTTTGAAACGTCTTCTTAATTGTGTTCCCTCAAATCATCCATCATTTGATGCGTTTTCAAAAGATCTACATCGGATATTTCGGAAAAAAAATGATTATTATTTAAACCGTCACCAAGTTACTCCTCAAAGTTCAACAATAATGGAAAACCTTATCAAGTGTTTAGAGAAATGGAATAGTTTAAATGATGAAAATTGGTGTTTATTCACACCTACGTTTGCTTCTGAGATTGAAAGCATTAAAAATCATATTTCCAATGGATGTTTATCAAATATACCCCCTGACAATTACCAAGAAAAAATCAAATTGTTAAATGAACATTTATCGACAACGTTACTTGGGAACAGGTATTCATTTGCGAATGCGCAAGCAATTCTTACTAATATAATTTATTCATTAAATTCAAAATATAAACAACGTCAAAACTTTAAAACAAAAGATTATCATTCTTTACTACCTATTTGGAGTATAAAATATCCTTACATTAACAAAGGTGTTATGTTGATAGAGAATGGAGCAGAAGTTGCAAGTGTTGCTAATGAAAATAGTGATGAAGTAATGGAAGCTTGCCTAACATTGCAACAGTTAAGACACGTGGGAAATAATCAACGTTTCAGCGAGATAAACATAACAGGTATTTTTGTCTGTTTGCTATTTTAACCCTTAACTAATATAAAATTTATATATACTGTATAAGATCAGATTCAATTTGGAAGATTCTCGTATTTCTGTTTATACAAATTTACATAAATTTCTGAAAATTTCTTAAAATCCATCAGATGAAAATTAAAATTGAGGTTGAGTCTTTATAATAGTGTTTACAGCGATTGAAATAATTCTTGGTTAATTTGTAACATTTTCTTTTATAGATATATCCATGAAAAAGATTATATGTCTAACAAATGCTCTAACTTTTCTTGATAGTTTTTTCCAATCTGGTAATCTGGAAACATTCCTAGATGAAAAAAAACCATTCAAATCTATAGACACTCTTGCTTCGCCTGTTATGAAATTAAATGATTTCTTCAGTCAATGTAAGCATAATGAGTTGATATCTATCAAAGAACTCAGTAAAGTGTTTGTCAAAGAAGGTTATGGGATAGCAGAAACAAAACAACAGGGATTTATATTATGTTTAGAATTATTATTAAGAGATTTATTGTTAGCTAAGAACCTGCCTGATGGGTATTTAAAGAAATTAGAAACTATATTAAATTCAGGTAATGCTACTGAAAATATTATTGAAGTTTTAACAAAAGAGTTAAACAGCGAAAGAAAGCAACAATACACAGATATATACAATGAAAACTATACTGTGAAAGAAAATGTAAATAAGCCAACAGATGATATGATAAACAGTTTTGAACTTCACGATATCTTCCCGTTTATAGCTTCCAATGCTTTTAATATAATTATAGTGATTATCCCTCTTTGTCATAATACTCCGTTGTTCCCCATATTCCCTGAAGAATTAATTGCTGAAGACAGTAATTTCATTATTTTCGATCCATCTGATAATTTATTTTTACCTGTGATAAAGATTCCTAACTTTTCGCCAACACACATTGTTTCTGTAAAAATATCAGATAAATCAGGTTATAATTGTGCATGTGGGGTGAATGATAAAAGTAGAAAAGTTAGATGTTCCCATGGTAGGTGTCCTTGTATGAAGCGTAGCTCAAAATGTAGCAATCGTTGTCGCTGTAAAGGTTGTCAAAATGGTAGACCTGATATTCCAGATGAAAAAGCAGAAGAAAGTAGTATTAACTCAGTTCGATCATTAACACGACGTAAACGACAGTCACACGCATTGTCTTTAAAAACATTCAGTAGTATAGAACAATACGGAAATGTAAATGCATCAGATTTGTCAAAACTTAAGGAAATACTCATACAATCAGTCTTCTATGTAGATGTAGCTATATTGATATGTAAATTGGAGGATATTGAAGTCCATCAAATTAATGAAATTTTTATGACCTATTTTAAAATATTTTTACAAAAGCTACAAGAATTGGAATACGACAATCAAGATGTTCTAGATGCGCTTTTTACATTCAATAAATGTGAAATTGAGAAATGGATTGTAAGCAATAAATATATTAGTATTGTCCACCAAACATGGGATGAACCACCATCTTGTAAGAAAACGTCTATAGAAAACCATGTAGAAACGCTCTCTCCTAAAAATGCAAGCCTTGGTTCTTACGTGGAGGAACCATTATCAAATCAATCTGCCAATGCTTATGTGGAGGCTCTGATGTCTACAACAAACAAAGATATAGAAAATGATACTTGTGAAAAGTTATGATTTTTACTGTATTCAAAGTTGTCATATAAATGAGAATTTACATTAGCATTTCACCCACAAAACTTTTCATATTATTTACTTCTATGTTTTTAATCATCACACATAGGGACATATTTTCTTTTGTTTTTTTAAAAACAGGGCACTGATTGGTACCTCTAATAAAATTATGTAATTTTATGTGATATTGAGCATCCTACATACAAATCATACCTGTGTAAGAATGGCTCTGCATCAGTTGAAAACTTGTCTAAGCTAAGCATCTTAGCTCTCGTCAACCCATATACAGGGGAAATAGACCTTGAAAACTCCATTTTGTTGAATAACTCCTTGAGTCTATTCAACTAAAAGGCAAGCGTTTTTATTCTTTCTTTCTTTCATTCTTTTGATTCTAATTTATGAGCATGTTTTTATGAGTAATCTTTCTTGTTGTACAAGCTACAGTCAGATTTATTTATCAGAGGTCTCTTATTTATTGAAGACATACTGTTTATATTATGGTGAAAGTAGAAGAGAATTATACTTTTATTAGATTACGAATAAATTTATTCTTCAATCATCAATTTTGAAGAAGTTGCATTCCCAATTTATCCTAAATTTTTGAGTATGAAAAAATTGGCTAATAATCTTTTCGCTGTTTTGAAAGTCATTTTTTATCGTAACTAAAATTAAGTAAATATAAGGGTTAGTGTAATGACATTTTTTATTGAACTTATTAGCTTAAATATATAAGAATTATTTCTGTTTTTTATTTTACGATTTTTTATATTTATTTAGACATCCAATTATGCAGTACTATTATCTGCATACACCTTAGAGCTAAAAAAATAGCCCTTTCTCCATCATGTCAACATTTTTTTTCTGTTGATTCAATCACGTGCCTTCGCTGCATGTTCTACCAAAACTGACTTGATTCCAATTAGAAAGCAATTTAGCAATAACCAATTACACAATGGTTACACAATTTAGGTTTTATTTTATGAATCATGCAAGTCATATAAGATATAATCAAATGTCCTCTCAAGTGAATCTAGCAGGAAGTTCTGATTTCTTTTGTAATTTTCTAGCGTTTCTAAAATGTTTCTTGTAATTTTATTTAGCTGTAAAACTTATCTACAAACTTAATTATTTTCTGAAACACTTGAAACACTAAGGTTGCTAATCTAGTTGTTATATTATTTTCTGCATAGCATTAAACTTTCTTGATTAGCTAGATAACTCTTCTTTGAGGAAGAAATTCATTTACCTCTTGAACAGGACTTTATTCAAACAGCTGCAACTGCTACATTCTTCGTTTTTGTTTAGATTAAAAATGAACAACACCATCTACAGTGTTTACATTATTAACAAAGCTGGAGGTTTGATTTATCAGCGTGAACATGCAGTTACTGATAATGATGTAGAGCTGGTATGTAAATATCCCTTAGGTCTGACATTAAAAGAAATTGACGAAAAATTGATGGTGTCGTTTGGTGAGAAAGACGGTATAAAAGTAGGCCATTCGTTAATCGGTGTGAATGGTGAAACACTTGTTGGTAGAAGTTTACCGGATGGCACACCTGCTTTAAATTATTTGACAGATGAAAAAAGATATCCATTGAAATTGAAGTTCAGTAAGCCGAAGTTAAGTACAAATGAGAAAATTATGTTGGCTTCAATGTTCCATTCTTTATTTGCAATAGCTTGTAAACTTTCCCCGGTGGAGAAATCATCTGGCATTCAATTACTTGAAACAAACTCATTCAAATTGCATTGTTTTCAAACTATAACCGGAGTAAAATTAATGCTGCTAACTAACACTAAGATGAATAATATGGATACGTTTTTAAAAAAGCTCTACGAGTTGTACGCTGATTTTGCTTTAAAAAATCCATTTTATTCATTAGAAATGCCTATCCGATGTGATGCGTTTGATACAAATTTGATAAAATTATTAGAAGTGACAGAAAAATCTATCAATCATAATATGACAGCTGGTTAGATATTTAATATGCCATAATAGTTTGTATAATTCTCTACTAATTCGCAATAAGTTATTAAATTGAGTCCAAATAAATGACCAGATAGCTACGTTACGACCTGATTGATATTTACTTCAAGAAGATACTCTTAAAGAATTTGTAAAAATCTATCATCTATGCAGTCCCAGAGAATCATCCCAGAAAACCCATCCCTATGGTCATTGTACTTAAGAGATTTTTAGAAATTTTGATTTCCCCTAACAAAGTATGAGGTTAAGGGTTCTACGTAAATGTTCACAAGTTTTTATTTAACATAAATAAATCATAAAAGTGAAACTCTTGCCAGAAAAAATAGTTTCATATCCTAGTTTCTGTAATTATTATTACCAGTTATTTGAGACAGTTTGCTAGTTTACTCATATTCATATATAGAGATGTTTTAATAGATTGTAGTTGAACCTATAGATACTGGCAACAAATCCACCCAATGTAAACAAAATTAAAGTGGGTGCTTTACCATGAGAATCAATCTAGAATTGTAGATGTTTATTTACAAGGAATATGTGTGCGTGTGTACATGTGCGTTTTTAGAACTCAAAACATTCTTTTGGAACAAATTGGTCAAGTTATAATGCATTCTTTACCAATGATATTTTTTGTCAGGGATTGTCTGATGCATTTTATTGTGTAAAGTAATTTAAATAAATTTATAATTTTTTTTCTGATTTAACTTTTTATATGTCATATTTTCTTTTAAGTTATTAAAAGTTAAAAATAATAAATGTCAAGTAAATGTTTTATGATATTTTTTGTATTTACTGTGCATGTTTTGCTGTGCATACCATTTATGTATGATTAAATCCTCTTGTATTTTATTTGTTTATTAAGTGAACATAAAATCTGTCTGGAGGTCGGAAGAGTACAAATATAATTTACTTTACGTTAAGGAACCATGAACTTTAGTAGGGTTATAGAGGGATCAAGTTATATGTGAATATAAAAAGCTGATATCTTATTTTAAATTTGTATACCTAAGGGCTGTTACATAGTAGTGTGTTTTTAAATACAGAAAGGGAAGTTTAGATTTATCTTTAGCCTTTCTACTGTAAAGTGTCCCCTTCTCTTTTGAATGTTGTACAAAGAATAGCACCCCCTTTATAAATCAATCTTTTTGAAGAACACTTATTGATCAAATTTTTTAGGTGTTTCAAAGATTCATAATGTCTTTGATAATGTGGTAAATCTAATTTTAATTTGGATGGTGGACTTTATTTGATCGTTTTTAACTGAATAAATATCAATATGAGTGCTGTCAATCAACTTGATGTAAGCGCATTGGTGGAGATGGGTTTTACTAGAGAAAGAGTGTAAGTACTGCTATTAAATAGTACTAGTTTTATCATAACATTCACTTTTAATAGCATTGCAGTTGTAATCTAAATAAGCTTTTCAACTCAGGCAACCAACATAGGCAGTCAGATAAAAAGTCAGCAGAGTATAGGTTATTTCAATGATTTTTCAACTCAAAAATAAAGTGAAAAGAAGCTACACCTTTATCTTGAGTAGATCAAGTAATAGGGCTATTTTTGAGCTAAAAGTCACTTATATTTTAGAACAGAAGCTCTAAAAGCTACAAAGAATCAAGGTTTACCTCCAGCTTTAGAATGGTAAGCTTAGATCTGTTACTTTTATGAGTAAACCGTATTTCTTTACACAACGTTACTCATTCAGGTTGAAGACTTTCAGCAGAGTTTCAGCTGAGACACATCTTCTTAATGTTCTGTATACAGCGACCCATAAATGTATTTTTTCCTTAAAAAACCAAATTGTACCCATGATAATGGCTTTTGTTATGATTTATTATTTGAAGGTTGTTTAGTCACCCCATTGCTGATGCGTCAAGCGGTGGTCATACACTGGGTGGTGGAGAAACTAATAGTGAAGGTAACAAAAAATAGAATTTTTTATGTATATCTGAAGAATTCTTTCATGAAAATATTTTTTTATCATTCATCCAAGATATGTATTTGATTTTCATAAATAATTATTTTTTAAGAACATCCTTCCATGATAATTTAACTTTCAGTAAATATGTGTTTAGATACATCTGACAACACCAATGTTACAGAAACCACAGAAAATATTCAAACTGAGCCTGAAAAAGAAGAACCGATGCAAGAGTCTCCTCCCCCTCAACAAGCTAGCTCATTAAAATGTGAAGAGTAAGTCTCCATTTATCAATAACGTTCTCCCTAGTAAACCAGTGCAAGTTTGAATGACGTTGGTAGCTTGTTTGATAGTATGTTTAATTAGATAAAAAAAAGGTTCTCTTGTGGTTGAAACTTGTTGCTTATTATCACTTTGGCTCAAATTGGAGTAATTAAATACACCAGGTACCTTGAACCAACGAGTCCACAATGAATATATTTGATAAAGCTAACATAGTTGTATTGACAGAATAATTTTATTGAAATGTTTTTATTTAGCTGTGGTAAACTGATAAGAAGTGAGCTTGATGCACAGGTATGTTGGAATTACTCTTGAGTGCTGCTTCAGCATTCTTCTTTTTATATATAAACAAAAACATTTTTCTGTAACTCTTTTTATTAATATAACAAGTTTGCTTAACCATGAATCCAAGTAGATAACATGGTTTTTACTTCATATATGGTTAACATCACACTATTATGTCAATAGGGTTTTTGAAGAAAACTTGAATTTCTTGTATTTATTTACCAATTATCTATTTACATCTGCATCCCTTTTTTGTAGGTTGTTTAACTGGCTAACTAACTGTTTCCTTTTTAAATTTTACTTTTACAGTTGCTATTATCTCATAGAGTCACGCTGCCCGTACAGGTCATCAAAACTTTTCTGAATCAACAGAAGAAATTAAACCGTTAACTACAGAAGAAAAATTAGCGCAAAAAGAAAGGTTTGTTATACTACCATAAGCATCAAAAATTAAATTGATAGTTTATAATTAATCAGTTTAATCTGATAATTCATCTTTTTATTCACTTTATACAAAAGAAAGAGAAGTGTGTGTGCATTATAAACTAAATTGAAAATGATGCAAAAAAAAAAAGAACAAAAACATACTTTATAGTACACACAATTGAAATGAAGAACACACAATTTTAAAATATTATTTAATCTATATTTTTTTGGGCAGGGAAATTGGGTGCCCAATCCGCTCCACCCGTATCAAATCAGGTATGGATGCGGCCCTGCTACATTAATGGTGGCACAACACGAAGTAGTTGTTCAGTTTGTTTAACTTTTCTGTACAAAATAGTTTGGCTAGATTTGTTTGTACTTTATTTATTTAAATATCAGGGAAAACTAAAACAGTTTATTTGCATTCAAAGCCAAAGTGAACTAAAGTCCAATACAAATAATAAATCTAAGATGAAAAATGGCACAACTAACTTTAGTATCGACTTAAATAATTTTTGTATAATATAATGTTTTATTTACTTTATATGAGCCTAAAAATATTTTTTTATTCTTTTAAATTTTTTTACTAATTTTACTGTCACAATGACGACCTTTCATATTTTAACATTTGGAATTTTATTCTTTTGTTGTGTTCCTTGAATATATTTGTTACAGATTTATTTTCATACCTCAAGGTTACAACAGAAATTAGAAGAACGCAGAAAACAAAGAGTGGTAACTGAGAAGCAGGTAATATACTTATTAGAAGAATTAACTCCTTATTATTCTATATTTTGATGTTATGCATATGTCAAATAATAATCTACGCATTCATTTGTCTTGGTTTTAACGCCCTTCTTCATTTTAACGCCCTTCCTGATTTTAACGCCCTTCTTCATTTTAACGCCCTTCTTCGTTTTAACGCCCTTGTACGTCATGTAGCACATAATTTTGTTTTTGATATTATATTTAATAATAATTTAGGAAGAACTGGCGCGTGAAAAATCAAGACGTCGAACTGGAAAAGAAATAACACAGGCTAAAGAAGAGTAATGTATTATATGACTATTGCTGGACTTGAAAACCAAGCCTAAGTGTGAATTTTTGTTATGAAAACGAAACCCAAGAGTCACTTTTACTGCAAACTGATTCTTTATGAGCTTATTTTACTGTAGGAGCCTGGAAACTAAGTAAACGTTTGTCTGCAAAAACGAATTAAGCGAAATTAGATTTTCATAAATTTACTCGTTTTCCAAACTGAAAGAGGAGTATGAATTAAAGTTTTGTTTTGTTAGATAACTGGCAATCAATAGACTTCTGATGCTCAAACTTTATTGGTTGTATCTAGTTGTTTAATTCAAATGATTTTTTTTGTTTATCAAATTATTTTCATCTTATTCATAACATTTAAAAAAAAAAAGTAATTTGTTTAAATTTGAAATAAGAATTTTAAAGCGTGCGCTTAGCTGCTAGAGCGATTCCCAATTTTTATTAGAATATAATTTAATGACCAAAATTTAAAGCTTATTTATACTAACGATCTCATGGATAAGAATATACCCACTAAGGTTCAGGGCTGAAAATATTAGGAACAGTTTTATTTTTAATAGAAGAACAAAATATATGAAGATAAAAAAGAATTATTTTTTATTTCAAATCTAAATGATAATGAAAATGAAACTTTTTTTCAGTCAAGCGTTACAAGAGATGAAGCGTATAGCAGAAGAAAGAAGAAGAGAGAAGTTGGAAGAAAAATTAATAAGGTGCGAAAAATAATGCAGTAGTCATTCCAGTTATTTTTTTTTACTATGAATACCGACTGTATGGTGATGTGACGACCTTTACTCCTTTCGACCTTGCAATAAGGCTTTATGTCCCATTCCCTTATGTTTACAACTTCTAAGAGCATCCCTTTTAACGTTTTTTTTTTACTTCTGTTCATAGGAAAAGATTAAAAGAAGAAATAGCTAAAGATAGAGCAGCAATGAAGAACAAAACAAGTGTATGTTTCGTTGCTTATTTTTTGTCGGTTGCCGTGTGAAAGTCATGAAAATGTTAGATTTAAAATGATGCTAGTTAAAAATACGAAATATGGTTATATTTGGTTAATTACATCTGTATTTATTTTCTTTGGTTTAAAAAAGTATTATAACAAAAATACATGTTACATTAAATCTGAATCGCTAAATATAGCTGAATCGCTAGTTAGATGAACCTCGTTTTTATTTGTGCAGGCTTCCACCTCTCTGTCGTCGTCTCATCAACCTAGTACTTCTTCTCCTTCTTCTAATGCTACTGCTGTCGACACGAAAAAGAAAGAGTACGATACGTGTCGTATACAGGTAAGCTGTACTTATTGTTTATTTTGTTTTTTTAACTTGGACATGGATGCTTTATCAAATAGCAAGGCAGTATTTAACGAACGTAACTTACAATCGAACAACTGTTTTGTTTATATAATAATAACGGTTGAAATATTGCTTACGCCACTGATTTTTTACATATGAATGGAGTAATGAGCAGATTTAATCATGCCGACACCGAGTGGTGTCGTTAAAGGTTTCCTTTTTTTTTCTTATGGAAACCATGAAAGGAAACACATCGTTTGGAAAAGAACTTCATAGAATATTATACATATTTATAATATAAATATTAAGAATAATTATCATACATATTAGAAAAGGTGTTTTTGCTTATGCGAGTAAAATTTATCGATGCTGTCTATCGGTTATATGAAAGCCGATAATTCGCTTTTTTCACAACGTAGATATCTACGAAGGTTTAGACATTCCGTAATGCCAATCAATAAATTTGATCGAACTTGTTAAATGGTGGTTCCAAGGTAGTTCTCTTCAAAACAACATTCAATTTATTAAACAACATGATTGACTCCTCTTTCTCCTCTTCTCTATTCTAATCTCCGTGTTCCGTCCAAAACAGACTGAACTAATATTGAAACAGAGTGTTCTGATCAAAATGCTTGCATCCATTGCAATCATTAGATTTATTTCACTATCAAATATATGTAATATACGTTCAAAGGCATGCTTAATAGTCAGTGATTTCCTAACGATGTGTAGGCGTGAACTCTTTATTATCTGTGGTCAGTTTAATTGCGATAAAACGAGAGAGATTTCCGCCATCATTGACGTTTCTCTAATAACAGATTGTTTTTTAATTAGGAAAATGTTTAACAATAGTAATGATTTATTAAGTTTTTGAAACCTCCAATTAATTTCTATTATTGCTGCTTAGTGTTATTTGGATCAAAATTTATTTTAGTCAGCACAACATAAATAGCTGTTTAATTTAAAGTTCAATGGATAAATAAATATAAATTGTCGATCATTTGCTTGAATAATGTTACTATTTCATAGTGAAAATTCTTTTAAGGAAATAAGAATTATTTCCAAACTTTTATTTGCTCCGGATAAATGTTAAAAGTTTTTATTTAATCGTAACTATGATAGCTACGACTTTGTCAGTTTCCGTTTATAACATACCATTAACTTACCATTTATTTTCACTGCTAAAGAGAATTTAAGAGGTTGTAAATTACACAAGTTCTCCTTATCAATTTTTTTTTTAGTTTTTAACAAATGGAGTATTTGAATACTTAGACTGTCTGTTAAAACTATTCCTTGCCACAACCCTTACCCTCACAGGTTGACATCTCAATCTTTTTATAATAAAATTCACTGAGTGATAAAATAAAACTTTGTTTTATAGCGGCCATTTTTGAATCCCGTTATTGAGTTTTTGCTTGACATTTACGAAATTTAGATGTGGATATGTCATTTTGTATTTTTATAAACACCCGTGTTTTACACCAAGTGACGTCACTGGTGCAACAATTTTTTTAATAGAATTCTATTTCATAGCAATCTATCGAAAGAAAAACCGTACAAACTTTTGATAATTATTATTAAAATATATTTGAAAAATAATTAATACATTTAATATTGCAGCCTTTATAAATACAAGCTTTTTCGTATTTCCATCCATGTTTTATTTAATAATATACAAAACCAAATGAGCATATGGATTCCTCAATTATTTAATTTTCACTTCTACCATACGGAGAAAGGAAATAATATTAAAACAAGAAGTACAATATTCTCTTGTACTTTCCGCGTGTTCTTTTAAATGCTTAAATCAATATTTGATTTCGGTGCCGTATAAAGGGTTCATCTGTTTTCTATGAACAAAATGATAAAGTGTTTGTTTCCCTTTCTTCAGAATAAATTTTTATCATTTTTTTGATAACCGAAGTTATTGTTTCCAGCATTACATCAACACTAAAAGATTTTCTCCCTACCTATTATACATATAAGGACATTTTACTTTTATGACAATATATTCTAGAAAAAAGGGTTTTTCATGACCCTCCATCATAGGTGTTGAAAAATAACTAAAGAGTACAAACACTTGCAGGTTTCAAACACTTTCTACTTTTTAATTTCACAGCGAAATGAAAAGTTAGTGGGGATATGAATCTACATAATAAATATGACATAATGTGATAAAAACATGACCCAATAGTATATATCTTATGTATTGAGTCTGTCTTTTACTTTCATGATTTGTGCCAGTTCCCTTTGTTGGTACATTGAGTATCTGATACAATGTCCAAACCCATACGTTTATATTTATGTCTTGATCTTTTTTGCTAACTATTTTTCTATCCCTTCCTTTTTAATTTTTCTTTTCTACCTTATTTCTTTTATTCTCCCTAAATCTTCTGTACAGTCCTTATCTGTCCAGTACTCTAAACCCTACTTTTCTGACCCTTAATTTCACCAAGTCTTTAAAGTATATCTGTAAGAACATCCAAAAAAATACGTACTTCTATCAGTTGTTAGTCATGTATCGTGAATACTTTTCACAACCCTGATAAATAAAAGATAAATATTTTGTTTACAAGTGTCACTTTTGAATAATTGTTTGTTGATAAGCCTCGTTTCTGTGGATTATTATGGCCTATATTTCATCAATGATCATAAATTTGTTTTAAACTTCGTACCAAGGTACTTCTATATACCTCTAAGGTCAGATGACCACGATATTCAAAATCCTATTAATGAAGTTCAAGTCTGAGTAGAATTATGTTGAATCGAGAAGAAACCACAGAAGGATACTGATGCTGACATCAAGATCGAAATCTTGTAAAGCCTACAGCATCAAGGCTTATAATAAGTATATCAAGTATATAATAATTTTCATTAGGCCCAACTAGCGGCTGATCTATGAGATTCATATGCTCAAATATGAAGGCTGCACCGTCGTCAGTGATACCTTTCATATTTAATCTTCAGGGCTCCATTAGCAATTGTTTTTTCATTTATTTCTCATTAGGCCCAACTAGCGGCTGATCTATGAGATTCATATGCTCAAATATGAAGGCTGCACCGTCGTCAGTGATACC